>PVKN010045030.1:0-10001 GCA_004027915.1 Capromys pilorides
CACTCGATATCTGGTATGTTAAAAGGGTCACACAAAAAACGAGGGCGGGGGTGCGAGTCTATCCAATGGCAGACGAACTCTACTACCAGCGCGTGGCTGCGAAACTGGCAGGAAAGAAATTTTCTTCTCCTGCTTGTGTGCGTCATTTGCGCAAAAGAACTAAAAATGTGTTGCTAATTGTAACGGTAGAAATCCTGTGCACCTTCATTTCTGGGGTGATCGCGGGGTCTTCGCGGGGTCCAAGCCAAGGAAGAGGTGGCGACTGGAAGAGGATGCCCTGCTCTGGAGAGCGAGGAATTGCAGGGCCTGGGCTCCTGCTGCAGTGAGACCACCAGAGTGAGCTCCTCACAAACCTGCTCCGAGGCCCCTTTCTGGCTCGGTCTCCTTTGGTGACCGAACACCTCCACAGCCTCTTGGCCAAGACTCTACTAACCACCCTCAAAATAAAATGTGAGCCCTAGGGCCGGTGGTATAGCTTAGCGGAATAAGGGCTTGCTTAAGGAAACGTAGGGCCCCAGGGTTCGATTCCTGGCCCCGCCTGCCGCGTCGGCCGGCTCTCAAGCGCGCTGAGCCAGCAATAGAGTCCCGGCGCCGTGGCGCGCGCCTGTAATCCAGCACTTGGGAGGCAGGAAACAGGATGATCACTATGAGTCCGTCGAAGCTGCTTAGTGAAACCCTGTACAAAAAAAAAAAAAAAAGGCAAAAGAATGAAATGCGGGCCCTGTGATAGCAAAGTCCCGCGCAGCCCTGCACTATATAAATTGATAGGAGAGGTGCACAAATGTGTGGCCCAAACTTGCATGGGGTGAGAGGAGACAGTGTTTGGAAGCAGATGATTTGCTTTGTAATTGAAAACTAAAGGACAGCTATTTGGCAAATCCCAGGTTGTGGAAAGGGCTCCAAGGGAGGTGTGGGGAAGGCAGCATCCAGTCCCCAGGTGCCTGCCTCAGCCACGCCTCATGGCAACCAGCGCTGTCCACTGGGCCTCCCGCCCTCACCCTGCGCTGAACTCGGATACTTCTGATTCAAGTTAAAGAAGAGATATTAAATTCAGGATGGCTCTCCAAGGGAGTTGCACAAGGTTTCAGCTATCTGAGCTTAAGTCCAGCCCTGGGAAAGGATAAACGTTCCGCCCCAGATTTACCAAGTCAGATGTCTAGATGCAGTCAATGTCCATACTCGCGAGAAGTGGTGGGGCAGTGGGGAAATGAAATGTGTTTCTGTACAGTATCTTTGCCTGGATTGTCTCCGTGACTCTACTTATGTTTGTAAGTTTGCATTTGCAACACACGGCAACGCCATGCCTCACCGGGAGGGGGGTACGTGTCACACCGAGCCTTCCTCCTTTCTCTTCCACCTCCTGTCTTTGGATCCCCTTTAGAACCGCCTCGGCGAGCGAGCGGGGAGTGGAGAGGCTGGGCCTGCAGGACAGCTAGGTTCCAGGGCACGCTAACTAAAGGGTGGAGCCAGTGGCTGCGCAGAGGCGCCAGGGGGAGAGCGTGCCCGAGCCTGGCCGGATCGA
The DNA here is from genome assembly GCA_004027915.1 of Capromys pilorides. Classification (NCBI taxonomy): domain Eukaryota; kingdom Metazoa; phylum Chordata; class Mammalia; order Rodentia; family Capromyidae; genus Capromys; species Capromys pilorides. Next base: position 1,523 of record PVKN010045030.1, read on the forward strand.
GCCCCAAGAGAGCAGAGGAGGAAAGCGCATGTGTCTCTGGAACCAGATCGTGGCCTGCTAGCCGAGGACAAGGACGAATGAGCCTTTTGAGGAGAAACGTGGTAAAGATGAGTTAACAAATGCGGAGCTGAAGAGTGCTGGAGGATTCTAAGCTGGCCCTGGCTGGGGGAAGCCACGCCAAGCAAGTGCAGAAGCAGCGAGTGTAGACACACCACCGGCCCCCAGGAAGAGACCGGGCTTCTTACTCCAAGTCCTTCGCAGAGACACATCTCCTTGCATCCTCCGGGACTGAATCTGGGAGGCTGGAGAGGATGGAAAACAGCAAAATTCAGAAATATTTGCAATACCAAAAATCGAATCCAGGAAAGATAATAAATGAAAGAAAATGCAACCGATTCCCTATCTCTGCGCTCAAGCAAACGCAGATCTCTTCGTATTCGAAAATGAAAATCCCCCCACAAGCGCATGAGCACACATGCCCGTTCTCCGTTCCCCCCCTCCACCCCGTCCTCGTTTCTTTTTTGTGGAACCCACTTGCTCTGAAGTGAGTTTCGGTGTGTGGGGGCTGGGGTGGAGTCCTCGGCTTGAAGGAATGTCTGCTAGCTTCCAGAAATAATTTACAGAATAAAATACCAGTCCAGGTGGGTGCGTCAGATTTAATAGTATCAGATGGCAACACCGGTGGAGAACGGGTATCTGTGTTTGAATAACGTCCACTGAGCATGTTTTTCACGCGAATATGCTCTGGCTCTTCTTGCTACGCTGCTACAAGTTATGCCCCCGGCTTGAGCATGCGCGTATTGCTGCTTTCGGCCGCCGAGCACGTGTGTTCAGCTTCGGAGAGAAAAAAATTCCTCGCAGTGCGGCGTGGTCTGAGTGCTTTGCACCTCTTTCGCCAAACCCTGGGCAGTGATCGCCCTCTAGTGCACAAAAGCTTCCTAGCGCCTCACAGATCGGGTTCGTTCTGCGGAGCACGCTGGTCCTCAGCGTGGGAGAGACCTTCCTCAGTCCCTGGCTGTTGGGTTTACGTTTGCTTGAATTTTTAAAATCCGATTTTACAGATACATTTGAGATACACACGTTTACTTGACTTTTTATTTTATAGAAAAAATAAAACAGCATCAAACTCACACAAGGAGGTTTGACTATGGTAGTTCTTGCTTCAATCTACTTAGCAAAACCCTTCCAAAATGGGCATTTAGACTGTAAGTCCTTTCTCTTCACCTATCCTGGTGTATGCCCCACTAGGTGACTCCATTGTGGTCAAGCAAACTCCGATTTTCAATGGAATTATGTTGGTTTCTATTTTCCTCCTTTGATCACTCAACAGAATTTTGCTCAGTGCAGAGTCATTGGGAAGCTACAGAGAACTATAAAAAAGCAACACACCCTCCACCGCACCCTCACCCTCACTGACACTCATATTTCGATATATTTGCTTGTTGTCTTTTCTCTGGTGACACACTTCATTGGGATGGTGACAGCCTGTGAAAAATATAGCATTGTACTCTTAAGCCTATTTTTTTTTTTTTAATCCTCTGAGTTCACTTAGGGAAGAGGGGATTCAGCTGTGAAAGCTCCCAGATTTAGCCTCCAGGAAAAGGCCTGTATCTGGCTCGGTAGCAAACAGTAATTTTTTTTTTTCTTTTTTGAAATACTGGGAATTAAACCCAAAGCCTTTGAATTGGTCCCCATCTGCAGCTTTTTTTATGTTTGTTTATTGTTTTGTCATTTTCAGATGGGATCTCCTTAAATTGCTGAGTTGCCCCAACTGGGGTCAAACTTGAGGTCCTTCTGCCTGAGCCTCTCTGAGTGTGGGAGTTGGGGCAAGGGGTGCCATCAGAGGCAAACCATCTCACACTGAGGTTTGACTAGTGGCTGTTTCCTATCTTGATTCTGCCATGCTGTGGCTTCAGATACTCAAGCACTTGGACATCAGAAATTATACAAGAATCACATGTAACCTAAGTTTTTCCTAAGTGTTTTTCAGTATTGATTCAATAGCTCAATGAAGGAGGTGCTGCAAGTGTCCACATTATAAGAAACGAAGCTAAAGCATAGAGGAGTTAAGACATTTGCTTGAAATCGCACCTATACTAGCTGGGGAAGCTGGAAATGGACCCCTTAGCTGTCTGGTTAGGACTCCATGCTGCTAATCAGCACATTATTCTGCTCCTCTGATAACTTGTCTTTTTTTAAGCAGAGAGTTCAAATACATGTGATAGAATAAGGTGGAGATGGTGCTTGGGATAGGAAACTTACCTACCTGCTACACAGGGACCTAGATGTAATCCCCAGAACCTTGAAAAGAAATGCATGTGAAGGCAGCCTGAAGATGTCGAGTGGGTGATAAACAGAAAGCAAGTCGGTGCATGCTCGTTACTGAAGAAACCATGACTCGTATTTTCTTAGATAACAAAAACCTTGGAAGGACTTTGAAGTTTACTGAATTCTTCTTAAAATTGGTCAGGTTAAGAATTCAATTTTGGAGCTGTGTGCAGTGGTGCACATCTGTAACCCCAGCACTTGTGAGGCTAAGGCAGGAGGATTGCTATGAGTTTAAGACCAGCATGGGCTACATAGTGAATTCAAGGCTAGCCTGAACTGCATAATAAGACCCTATCTCAAAAAAAAAAAACCAGAATTTAATTTCTAGGGGTTGGGGAGATAGCTCAATGTCACAAAGGGCCTGCCTGGCAAGTGTAAGATCCTGAGTTCGATCTCTGGTACCACAAAAAAAAAAAAAATTAATTTCTGAAAAGAAACTAGTCTTGGTTTATATACAAGTGAAATATCTATGAAACATCTATGTTTCAAAGTAATTTTGAAGTTTGTAGACTTTCTGAGTGAGTTTTAGGTGATCACTACCACAAAATAAATGATAATAATGTACAATGCTACATGGAAGCCACATGCACTGCACATAGCATCATCAGACTTTTCTGTAGAATCACAGTAAGCACAGCAGCTGCACATGCAGGCTGCTGACAGAGATCCAGGTGGGTGGTATTGGCACTTGAGGCAGTGGCAGTGCAGTGGCCGGCTGAGACGCTGGAACAGCACCCATGATCTGGAGGCAGATTTATTTACATCAACAGTGCTGACTGGGATCATGCCCCAAATATCAGACCCTGATCACTGGTGATCCAGGACTTATATGGGATAAGCAATCAGGAAGTACAGAGGCACAAAGGTTTGTTAATTGGGGATTATTTGATGTAGCATGCATCACTGTGACCAGCCGTTTCTGAGACAGAAGCAACCAGAACTAGAAGAGGAACTATTGCCTGGGCAACTAGGGAACTGAGGCATACTAGCAGGAGTGAAGGAGTGTGTTTTTGTTGTATTTATCCCCAGAAAATCTTTGCTGGGCATATTACATGTCATTTTTTGAGATGAGGCCAACTAGAAGCAGTACTATTATGATTGCCAGTGCTAGCCAAGGTTCTAAAGACTTAAAGTCTTTTTTGTAGAGAATTTGTATTTTGAGCCAAGCATGGTGGCATACACCTATAATCCTAGCACTTGGGAGGCTGAGGCAGGAGGATTGATGTGAGTTCAAGACCAGCCTGGGCTACAAAAGTGAGCTCAAGGCCAGCCTGAACTGCATAGCAAGATCCTGTCTCAAAAAAGACCAAAAAAAAGAATTTGTATTTTGTTTCCCTTATTATAAGTTTTCCCCTTAAGTTGACTTTGACAAGGGAGTGAAGGAGTTCATTTCATCTAGGACAGTGTCCACTGTGCCTGGGATGCTGAAGTATTTGATTCTTTTATTTATAGAGGTTAGCTAGCAGAGGAGCAGGGAAGTAAGGACTGGGGTAGGCAGCCTAAAAAGAGGTACAAATCACGGTGCATAGGTATAGAGCAGTCCTGTGAACACTGTCCTTAGGCTGCAGCTGAGCAGTGACCTGTCAGCATGTGAGGGAACAGGAGCAAGGCTTTGGATGTGTTGTCCTCAGAAGGAGCTGTCTGGTCCAGGTAATTTTTTTTTTTTTACTGGACTTAAGGCTGGGTTTCTGAAACCTATAGAGGTAGTTAATATGTATCTGTTCTATAGGTGTATAAATTACAAACTGTTTTTTTTTTTAATCTTTTAGAGCTTTGTGGGCTGTATGCTACATGTAGTTTTTGTTTAACTTAGTTTTTGAGTTAACCTTCACTATAAATGCAGGCCTGTTATCATTGTCGATGATCAAGAGTAGGCCATATTTAGTGATGGTTTTTATAGCAGGACTCTAAACTTTTATTGATTTCTGGAAAGGGTAGGGAATGGGAGGCTGGGGCTGGTGCCACAGATGCTGAAGCCTGGGCTGGCTGCAGGGGCGCAGGTGCCAGCACAGTGGTTGAACTTGTAGGACATATGGTGAGGGCAGGTCTGGTGGCTGGGTTGATGCTCCAGTTGATCAGATCCTCAGAGGGGCCTTAGGCCTCTAAACCAGATTAATTTGTGTCATTGGTTTCAGATTTTCAAACAGCAGCAGGAAGCACTTCACTGTGCAGATCATCCCCACAGGAGAGTTTTGGCTGAAATAGCTTTGCCCAGGATGAGCACAGCATATTCGGCCTGTTGGACTTTATTTCTAAGGAAGCTATTTCCATCTTAAACAGGGTGCACTCAGCATCTGTTGTGGGAGTTTAAATTTGATGTGCTTAAGAACAGTTTATCAGACACTACCAAGCAGTCATGGGCTATTGGGCCCAGCTCTGTAGGCAGGTACACGGCAGGATTGAGTGGTTTTATTGCCACAGAACTCGGGTGGGGACTTTTGCATAGGAGTCCTTGGCACTGGGGGAGGTCTGGCACAGCTTGTGGCACCTGGACAGTTAGGTCTAGGCCTAAGGTGAGTTTGTCAGCTTTTATGATCAGGAAGACAGTGGCTGTTAGAGCACCAAGGTGAAGGGAGAGGTAGCCCTCAGCAACTATGTCCCACTGCCTGCACAGGTAGCCCCGGGGTGCTCCCCATGGCTGACAGGCTGAGTAGCCATCATGATTTTTGTGAACTCCAGGATCCAGATTTTATAGCAGCCAGCAGCTTTAAGAAATTTGTGGAGACTTTTTTCTCATAACTAATTATTGCCAGGTATTGTAGCAGAGGTTTTGTGGGGTTTTTAGTATGCAGATTGAGTGTTGTTCTGCAAAACTAGTAAGGGCTTCTGCAGCAGGTAAACAAGTTGCTGAACCTCTGGTAGATTTAGTCTGTGTCAGCTGCAAAGAGGGGCTGGCTGACAGGGCCGATGAAGGCTGAAGAGGGCACTCTTCAGGTCCAGGCAGGTACACTGGCAGGCTATGGGTGGCAGGAGACTGAGGCAACAGACACAGGGGCAACTGAGTGGCCTTAGAAGCTTGGAGATCTCAGGTTGACTTTACTAGCATGAGAGGTGTATTTTAGCAGTTGGGCAGTCTACACTGCTTGCTTGGGGGACTGTAAGGGAGTCAAAACTGTTGTGGGAGCCTCCTCAAAAATAGGAGCATTTTTAACCCCTTATGGCAATTGAGTTTGAGTGAGGCAGCGTTTTGCTTCAGGATTTTCCCAGTTGATGGGGCTCATGGGAGTAGCTCACAGCAAGGAGGGCATCTTCTCTGCACTGCGGACAGCATAGAGATCTCGCCGAAGGTGATTAACAGACAGCCTGTCAGGCTGATGGGTGGCTGGATGCCTGCTTGTGTTTTCCATGACATCTAACAGCAATGGGGGTCAGGGGGAGGCAGCATGGTCGATGTCCAGGCCCAGAGGCAAGCCCTTAGTCTTACACCTGGCAGGAGTTTTCAGAACTTCAGTACTGCAGTTACCTGCATGAGGCTGAGGCAGGCATCATCTCCCTCTCAAGCAATGGTCAAAATTAAATGTTCAGGGTTAAGTAAGAGCAACACTGACTGGCTTGGTGCAAAGGAGATGTCCTCCCAGGCTGTAAGTTTGTGCCTGGCAGAAAGGGTCAAAGGCAAGAGTCCCAGTTGCCCTGTTGACAGGAACTTCCAAAGGCAGAGAGTTCTGTTCCACTGACTGCCAGGAAGGGTACATGTTTGCCTCCAACGTTTGACAGCAGGCACTTGGGGGCCCAGCTCAAGAGAGCTCAATCTATCCTATTTATTCAGGCCTGACAGGGTGCAACTCATTTGTCAGGGCTGACAACCTAGTGCTTTCTGTCAGAATGTGAAACTCAGAAGGAGTTACTGACAGTCATCTCAGGTGGGCATTGGATGACGACATCTGGCCAGAAGAGGTACACTGGGGGGAAGCCCTGTGGCTAAGTGCAGACGAGGAGCTGGAGCCAGTTCAAGTGGCTAGAAATGAATGAGGCAGGAGTGGGAGTGAGGCTGCAGGTGCTAGCAGCAGCAGCAGCAGCAGCAGCAGCAGCAGCAGCAACAGCAAAGGTGCCCAGGCAGAATTCTCAGGAAGAACAGACCTTTTTTCCTTTTTATTCTTTGAGATGCAAGGAGCAGTTTGCTTTAAAAACAAAACTTCATAAAAGCTCCTTTTCCTACAGAGACTGAGTTTTAACTGATGAATTCCCATTCTATCCACGTACAGTGTATGTTGTGTGCCCTTGAACAAGGACACAACAGAAAAAGGGTAGGCACCATTCAGCAAAGGAGCATTCAGACATCTGCCTGGCCATGTGCCCCGAGGGGACTTAGGCTTGACTTAGCTAAACAGGATTGGAGGCCTCTGTTATGCTGTATGTTGATTGCCACAGACCTGGGTGAGGGGCCACTGTGACCAGAGCTTCCCACTCTTGGTGCACATGTGGAGCAGCTTACGTCATCCATCACTCTCATGTACACATTCATTCCTCAGGCACGCAGTGGTTAAACATTTTAACTCCCCTCCCTTGAGGATGGCCTTAGCTAACAAGAATTGATTACACATTTTATTATTTTGTTTTTGTTTTTGTTTTTGTTTTTGGCTTGAACTGAGAAGGACTGACAGACTGACTAACTGTGGTATCCTCTTGGGTCTCAAAGAATCAGGCAGACAGACAGACAGACAGACAGACAGACAGCCCTTCTGCCTTTGGGGTCTGATGTAAGCTGCTTGAGCAGGGAGCCAGGATTCCTCCTCAAGACCTCTGATGGGACTCAAGAAAAGTCAAGGGTGCACCTTCCTGTCAGGACCTGGAGATGTCCTGGAGGGTCACGACTAGTGACCAAAGAGTTCAGTGTCATGGGTCTTCCTAGCCACCCGCCAGATTCTATGGCAAGCAGAAACACTGAAATAACATCTGTGATTTAGACATATTTATTATTCACTGCCCAAATACAAAGCCCCACTCTTTGGTGGTCTAGGGTTTTTATATGATGCATAAGCAGGAGGTGCAAAGAAGGTACACAGGCAACACAGAATATCCTGGCAGTTCTGAGTAGCTAGCAGGGTGGGATCACCATTTATAAAGGTAGATTAATGATCAGATTGTGAAGCTTGGTACAATCAGGCATCCTATATGTTTGATTACATCTAATGGTTACAGGGCTCAAGAAAGTAACTACAAAGCCATACAGCAGTTACAGTGCTAGAGACTTTTTTTTTCTGTTCTTTTAATGTATTCGATTGTTGCAGGCTTTCACTACACAGCCTGGAATCATGGTGATCCTCCTGCTTTCAACCTCCCCAGCTCTGGGATTACAGTCATGCGGCACTATGCCTGACTCTGTGGCTGGCTCAACCCCCCCTGAGAGCAGGGCTGGTATGGCATGTGGTGCCAGACATTGAACCATGGTTCCCACGCTTGCCTCAACTTGCCTAAGCAGGCACTTTAGTCCACTGAGCTATCTCGTTGGTCCTAGCTAGTAACTTTCAAAAGAACAAAGTTTCCAAAAGAACAATTTCTTTTGTATAGTTTTTCCCTTATAGCAGAGAACTTGCCTTGCACACATAAGGTCCTGGTTTGGTCCCAAACTCACAACTAAAAAGAATGAAAATGATGACTGACTCATGAATGAAATCAATTATGTCCTCATCATTTACATGAAAGTTACCTTCCTGGATAATTTAGTAGTTATGGGAGCTATATGAAAATGCTTTGGGTTTACATTCAAAACAGAGCTAACTTTTTGGTCAACAGTAACAAACAGGTTTGTCACCTACATGATGTCCACTGAGAGATTTGAAAATTTTACTGTTGGTAGGAACGTGCCGTGCACTACAGGATGTCTAGCCTCCCTGGGCTGCCCTGCTCCTTAACTCCCGGGATGGCCCCTAATCAGTCTGCTTAGGTTAAAGCATGCTCAGATTTGCTAAATCCACTGAGAATTACTGTTCTACTCATGTAGAATACTGAGGACGAGTGTTCTCCTATTCTACAACACTGTGAACTAATTTTTACTATTCTCTATTGAGAACTAATGTTCTAGAACACTGAAACCTACTGCCCTGATATTGAACATTAAGAGCTACAGTTCCATAGATATAGAGCTTTGCAAACAACTATTCTACTCACCTGCAACACTGACAGCCAGTGTGCTAGAAGGCAGTTTTTAAAA
>PVKN010045032.1:0-10002 GCA_004027915.1 Capromys pilorides
CTTTCTCTCTCTCTCTCTCTCTCTCTCTCTCTCTCTCTCTCTCTCTCTCCCTCCCTCCCTCCCTCTCTCTCTCTTTTCTTTCAGGTATTTAGGACAGGGTCTACAGGGTTTCACTATGTAGATTGGATTCATAGTGATTCTATGGTTTTCAGCCGTCCAAGCGCTGGGATTATGGGCACGCGCCACTATGCCCAGTCTTAATCGCCCTCTCAGCACACCTGGGAGTGGGGCTGTTGGCCCATGCTGAGGATCTAACACTGGCCCCTGTGCTCAGCCTAAGCACACATTTTAATCCACTGAGCCATCTGACTGGCTCTACCATTTCTCTCTCCAAGCCATTTTGCCATTTTTTTCCCCCAAATAATGAACTTATTATAAACCTTACAATATGTTGTTAATGTTTGGTCTCAAGCAGCCAAAATCCTTTAGAGTTGAAAAACATTGACTATTTACCCATGTAATTACTATTTCTTCATTCATTTATACAGATGCAGGTTACCTCTTGGTAAATGTACCTTCTGTTTGAAATACTTAACATCTGTTTATTGAAGAATAAATCACAATAAATTACTTGATCTTTTGGAAGACTGAAAAAAATCCTTTACAGCCTCTTTTGTTTGGAAAACATTTGGACATTTGTAGGAAAGTAGGTACACCTTGAGACCCACTTGTAAAGTAAAATAAATCAGGCACAACATTAAACATCACATAGTTTTTCTTTTCATATGAAACCCAAAATATAAACAAAGGAGAAAATAAAAGATAGATAATAGGAAGCAGGAAGACCCTTTTTCAAATGATAAGGACAACAACAGTTGGAGGGAAGGGAAAGGTGTGTCATTTTTAAAAAGATGATAGAAAAAATGGAAACGAAGGTTTTGCAAATGGGAAGGGGAACAAGAGTTGGAAGGAACAGGGAGAAACAAAAAAATGAGGAAGGCAAAACAGATTAAAACTTGCATGTACATGATTACAAAAATGTGACCATTATGTGCGACAAGCATGTAGTAATTAAAAAAAAATATTTTGCAGGATGTAGACTTTTAGCTTGGTGGTTTTTCTTTCAGTGTTGGAAAGCCATTGTCCCAAGTTCTGCCTTAGATTGTTTCATGCAAGACGCCTATGGTCATTCCTTCTTTTGTTCTTATCTACACATTGTGTCTTTTCTTGGCTGTTGTTGTTGTTTGTTTGTTTCAGATTTTCTTGTTATTACCGGCTTTACTAAATGTAAATGGGACAAGGCAGGATAGAGATTTCTTCTTGCTTATTATTTCTGAAATTCATTAAATTGCTTACATGTGGGTTTCAATCACTTTCACCAAGTTTGAAAACCTTTTAGCATTACATTTGTCTCTTCCTAATTTTTAGAAACTACAGTTCCATGCATCTTTTGGTATATGCATCTCTTGTACAGCTCACTAATGGCCTATTCATTTCTTCTTTATATTTGCATCTATTATGTGGCCTCTAAGTACATCATCCTCTTCTCCTACAAGGCTTGATCTATGGTGAATTCAGTTCAGTGATTTCTGTTTATTCACTTCATAAGCTATAGTTTAATGTATAATAAATTAAGTTAAATCGCTGCAATCAGATACTCTTATTCTCACCTCTGTCAGCAACCAGACAAGAGTGATGGGGCCTGGGCACCATCATGAATGGAGGGTGGAGTGGGAAGCCGCACAATCTCCTGAGCCCCTCATGCATGAGGTGATGCAGCATTGTTAAGCCATGACACCCTGACCCAACCTTGAGTGGGCACTTACACCTGAGTGTGTAGCTTTTCTCTCCTCCATTTTTCTCAACCTCTCCCTCCTCCTCCTCCTCTTCATCCTCTCTTCCTCTTCTTCTTCCTCCTCTTTCTTTTTCTCCCTCAGCTGCTTGCAGCCACATACTCAAGCATCTTACAAAGTGCCAATGCACAGCAAGAACACAACAAGTACCCTTGGAATTTGTTTATCATGAAACCTGCCTCCCTGCTGTGGTGAGGTGCCTCTCTGGACTCAATGTAGCAGACCAGTCTGTTATTTCTCCAATATTCCACTTGAACTAGCATTCTCTGAGCATTTTGCCTGTATAAACTTAGACTATGCTTGGCACTGAGGGAATCCATAGACGGGTAAGCATTAATTGTTGACCTCACAGAATTTTCAGTCTAGAGAGAGAAAGAGAATTAGGAGCAGCCTGCCATGATACAAGGCATTAGGATGTGTATGCGTGCTAAGCCCATAAAAGGGTTGCTTTGGCAAGAATGAGGAATCACATTTAGTAGAGACGCCTCCTTCAGAGCTCTAGGATGATAATCTCTACAAACTAGGCTCTAAAAAATGTTCCTAGTTTACCAGAAGTTTGATGATTTTTCACTTAATTAGTTCTGTGATAAATGGAGGACTGTTCTCCTATGGGAAAGACTTTGTGTTCTTGGTTTCTGTCCCCGGCCTAGTTCACTGATCCTAATGATCTTCCATTCCATTCATTTTGCTGCACATGATAGTGTCTCAGTTATGTTTGACTCACTCCTGGGACAAAATACCCGACACCCCAAATTAAAGAAGGAAAGGTTTATTGAGCTCACAGTTTGTGGAGGTTTCAGTCCATACTCTGCTGGCTCCAAGATGAGCTGGCACATGGCAGAGGGCAGCCGTTCATGGTGGCAGAAAGCAGCAAAGAGCAAAGGGAGAAGCAGCAGCTGCAGTGTCTGGCCAGCCTCTCTTCCTTCCACACTCGCCCGCCCGGGGGGGGGGGGAGGGGGGGGGGATAGGGGGGTTCAGGGAGATGGGGGGGACTGAAGACCAGAGCTCCTGGAGGAAGCGCCGCCCTTCCTTCCACGCTGACTGCAGACCAGGGCTCCTCCAGGGAGTTGGCTGCAGAATCTTGCCTCAACTCCCTTGTATATCCTTGTTGTGCTGCATCACTCTAGGGCAGGCCCACCAGGCCCCAGGCCACGTAGCCGCTGAGTGGATCCAGCCACGCTTCCAACTTCCGTTGACACAGTGTATCAACCACCACAGACGGGACTCCATCCATGTTTATGGCTAAAGAAAAACAGAATTTGGACTGTTTTCACTTAACAGAAGTAAGCATTTGAAGAAGTCTGTTTGTTTAACTGTTTGTTTAATAAAGGTAACATAACGCATACTTATGTTAAAACATCGCATGGTCCCTCAAAATGCGTGATTCTTACGTTTTCATGCATCAATCAAATACATTTTAAATAAATTTAAAGATTCTGTGACAAAAGTAATGACGTTCGGGTAGCATCCCTGTCCTGTGCCTGCCTCTGCTCCTTCACCACTTGGTCATGGGCTTGGCACCTGTCTCAGTCAGGTTGGGACTTCCAGCATAGATTTATGCTCCTCACAACTGTTTGAAAGTATTAAATTAAAGCAAAGCCTCTGGACCTGCCAGCCCATCTTGTTTCCTTCTTTCTGTATGACATCATCAAAGTCCAGAGTCCTGAGTTGGTCACAAAATGTACTGCCAAGCATTTAGACTCCAGCACCGTGCTCCTGACTGGCATTCCAACACTGTGGGCCTCTGGCAAGAGATGGCAGGCAGAGGTGTGACCAGTTCATGTTTCAGTGGCTCAGCTCTTGAAGTTTTCTTTCACAATATAACACCACATTGTCTGCTCGCCAATGCAGTGCTAGGCTGTCTTTGCCTCCTCTGGGAAATAAGAGGCCAAGCTGTAGAGGTGCGAAAGCTTCTCTCCATCCTTCCCAGCATGCAGTGGTCCCAGCTGCGGGACACTAGGCTGACAGCCTCTGGGACCTACAGGCCTTGTGGAGGTAGCAGTCAAGCTCAGAGATTACTGAGTCAGGGAAAGAGCCAACAGGAGCAGCAGCAGCTGGGACCACGCTACCAAGTCGCCTGCGTCCAGGCACTAACAAAGAAGAGAGGAATCAAGCTCTTAGGAAGCACCAGGGTTTGTGGCTCGGTTCCTGTGAGGTAAAGTTCTGAAGAGCTGTCAGCCTGCTTGCTCCTTACATCAGGGAAAGAGAAAATGGAAACTCGTGAGAGAAAAACAAAAACAACAGAGGGACTTCGGAAGGTCTGACTTCCAGGGTGGCAAGAGAATCCCACAGATTCTAGGGAAACACATTTCTCACTGAGAGTAGCGCCAGGACTGGCTGTAGCTTAAGAACATCCTGTATCAGTTTAGTCACTATATTTTGTAATGTTCTATTGAGCAGAACTTCTGAGAGATTAGATCTAATTTCTAAATATCCTACTTCATTTATTGTCAGTAATAAAGCATAAAACCCATGTGCTTAGATATTACAGCACCATGGGATCCCTACATGTTCTCACCCCTACTTTTGGATGTACCTCCTTCTTATGGGCCAGCAGCACACAGGATGCAGCCCTGCCCCGATCCACAGACTTCTGAGCCAGGCCCACGCAGAGAATCAAAGGTCCATGTGAAGATCCACACACCGTGCAGATCACGTGGTCCAAAAACTGCACGAGAGGCCACTGATCCTGGAAGGTCGGCCGTCTCCTCTGGGTTTCTGCTTTCAGTTCTCTGAAAGCACCTCTCAGGCGCACAGCACAGCACTGGATGCCACTCGTCAGTCACCCAAGGAGCTTCCCAGACCCTCCTCAGATAGTCTGTTAGCCTCACACCGTCCAAGGTTGGGCTCACACGGCTCCTTGGCCTCCTTCACAGCTGGCAGTGTGCATCACGCCCCACTGCAGATGCGCTTCTGGGGATATCCTCCTCTCCCTAAGCAAGGAAGTGGCTCTTTTGCAAATGGGAATGGGGGCAACGGGGGGAGGGATGGGGGAGGAAGGGGACATAACAGCATTAAGATATGTTCCTTATGTGTACAGTGAACTTTCCCCACGATAAATACATTGTCACTACTGCAAATATATGCTAATTAAATGAAATCTTTAAAAAAGAAATGAAGTGAGGGAGGAGGACAAGAAAGACAAGGAGAGACAACCTTCCACTTCCAGCCAGCGCCTCCCACTTCCTGCATGGCTCCTTTCTCAGCTATAGTCCTTATTGACCAGAGCTTAGGAGCTCAGGCGTGGCCCACTAAGAGGGGTTCCACAGTTCTCTCCCAACTCCCTGCCTGCCAAGTGCCAGAGGAAGCGTGATGGGATGTGCCCTCGTCCAATACTGGGAGACAACTTCCTTGCAGCTGATGGGTCCCCACCCATGCAGTTTGGCTGGGTCTTCATGGTGGTAAGTTTGGCAGGGCACAGGGATCCTGCCCTGCAGCCCCACTCCCAGGCTGACTGCTGTCTTCTTCGCCCTGGCTAACTGAAAACTTCTCTTTTGTTTTCACAGGCTTGCCACGGCTTCCCCAGGCAGCACCTGTTAGGACACCGTGCCACCCAGGTACACTCGGCCTCTAGTTCAACCCCATAGGAGCCGCACCACAGCCTCCTCCCCAAGGGGCCTTGCACCTCTTTAGCAGCCCTCCTGCTCCAAGCCGTAAAAGATCGATCTATCATCTTTCTTTCTTTCTTTCTTTCTTTCTTTCTTTCTTTCTTTCTTTCTTTCTTTCTTTCCTCCTTTCTTCTTTTCCTCTGTTTCTCTTTCCAAACAGAGGAAGGCAATCTTACAGCAGCCTCCATAAAGCGTGGCTCCCTTTCTTCATAGAAGAGACCAGGACATTTCATCTAGGAACTTAATCATCAAAGGCAGCTATCCTGGTTACCTTTCTTTCCTTACTGAGACTCAAAAAAGAAGAAGAAAAAAAAGCCCAAAATTAGGGAAGGAAAGATTGATTGAACTCACAGTTTGTAGAGGTTTCTGTTAGTACTGAACTGGCTCCAGGGCATGGTGGCACTGCACAGGGGCAGCAATGCAAGGTGGCCAAACACAGCAAAAGCAGCAGGAGCAAAATAGAGAACAAGCCGCTCTTCCTCTCTTATGTTGTAAGCAGCCCACCACCAAGTGGGGATGGGGGCGTAGCATTCATGACCCTGGCTCCCTGTGGAGTCATTTTTATTTATTTTTATTTTTTATTGCTTTCATTTTTCTTTTTCATATTTCTTTATTTCTTTTTTAATTTCTTTTAATAAGAAATAATGCGACAGTTTCAAAGCACATTAGTAGTACATTATACAATGCATATTGTTGTCTTCCTAGTAGTTATACAAAGTACAGGGTGTAGACATGATAATTTTTCTAATTATTATTGGTACAAAAAATTTCTTCTCATTGAACAAAGAGAAAATAGTTGTACACATAATCCAATGTCCCATAATCGCAGTGGGTTATTGGCAAAACTGGCAATGTTGGAAGCTGTTGATTTAAACCTTTTACAGCTCAGTATACTAATCTAGCTTTATGTTTTATGCCTCATGGTTAAACTTTTCTGCTGAATGGTTAAGGGGAAGACAGTGATGTTAAGTTCAAGTACCTATGCTATAGAGTAATAATATCACTAGGCTTTTCTTTTGAAGGGTTAAGAATATAAGTCTACAGGCCAAAAATTAGAGAAAAAGAAGGGCTACAATAATTTTCAGTAGTTGGTCTCTAGCCCTTCAAGGTCAGTGAGGACTCAGGACATAAGAGAACCTGTGCTATAACATCCTATAATGCAGTGGTTTCCCAAATTTTCTGCTCAAGGAGATAATGGTGCTATAGAAGAAAGTGACTGAAGATCAACAATGTGCCAAAGGCGAGTCACCTAGAGAGAAAACATTCTCTCAGGCTTTCACAGAGAGCAAACTGGTCAAGCAATGGCCACGACTCTCCAGACAGCTGACACTGACAACAGTTCTGCAAAGCACTGTACATGGTTCCAAAGTAAACCTTGAATGGATTGACTGACCTTGGGAGATAAAAAAGTTACATGTTTTGTTATACAGGTTTTGCTTTACCTTGTGGAGTCATTTTTAAACTTTTAAATTTCTCAAGTTGACATAAGGAACAACATCTAGAGCAGTAAGGGCATGTCCTTTTGACTCCAGGATGCAGGCTGCTGGGTGACTAAGCTAAGCTTCTAGACACCCCAAGTTGACAGTGTATCAACCGGAAGAGCAGCCGTCGCAGCTGCTAGTCTGTGTGTCCCTCATGCTCTCTCCTTTGCTTGTTGTGCTCTCTTTTGTGCTTTGAGAAAGATGCTGCATCTGGCGGTCCCGGGCTTCCCTGAATCCTTCCACATCTGCCAACACTGCTTTGGAGAGAAATCCTAACTGCTGATGTCACCAACAAGCATCTAGCATGTAGCACAAAGTGGCTCAAACTAGGGCACATGAACTCAAAAAGTTAAAACCCTACTTTCAAATTACATATCTAAGAATTCTCTGAAGAGAAAAAAAGTGAAAAAAACTGTCTTAGACCAAGAATAGCATCCTTCTAAGATGACAAAGACAATAAAGTACCCACCGTCACATAAGTGCTGTTGAAAGGCTTTCTCTAGATTTTACAAAATCCCCTCGTTTATGCTTCACACTATTACAAATGTGAGCTCCAAATGAATCACAGAAGTAAATACACAATCTAAAATTTCTAGAGAAAACACGGGGAAAAACCAGAGACCTCGGATTAGGCAAAGAGTTCTTAGTCATGACACAAAATTGCAGTCTATTCAGGAAAGTGAATTGGAGCTCATCAACATCACCAAGCTTTGCTCTGTGGAAAAATGATTAAAGAAAGGAAAGTACTGAGCCCAGCCATGGGGAAATATTTGCATCATCCTTGTCTGACAAAGGAGCTGCACACAGAGCATCCAAGTAAGAAGCACCAAATTTTGATAGTAAGAAGAGAAAATGTAGTTTTGCCAGTGGGGCAAAGCATATGCACATATGCTTCGCTAAAGAAGCACAGAAGGTAAACCAGCCCATGAATAAGTTCAGAGCTGCCAGTCATCAAAGAGACAAAAATTAAAATCTTAACATGATCACGACAGAATACTTAAGGTTACAAGCTGTACACTAAATGCTGCCAGTGAACTGCAGCTTCTATGCTCAGCTGGCTGTAGGAAGGCAGAGTGCTACAGACTTGGCAAAGGCTGCGACCCTTTCAAGTGTGTTCAGATGTGTACACACCATATACACAGCAAACACCCTCCCGAATATTTGTGCAGATGATATGAAAACCTGTGTGCACCCAGTTGATATGCAATGTTTAGAGCTGTTTTATTTACATCTGTCCCAAACTAGAAATAACCCAGCATATCTTAATGGATGAAAGAATAGCAACCTGTGGTATATGCAAATGATGGATTACAACTCAGTAATGAAGTAGATAAGTGACACGCACAAATGCATTCCGAAAGTGTTCTGCTTAGTCAAAGAAACGGATTCAACCTGCTCTCTAGTGATCATATCTTCAGGAAAAATGTACAGTGGTGCAAAATTCATCAGAAGTTTCAAGGGCTATGGATAGGTGCAGAGGTTGACTACAGGGATTGTACGTACAAACTATGTAGGTACAATGGAACAAGTAGCTTTGTATCTTATTATTTGTCTTGACTACAGTGTCGTCTGAAACTCAGAGAACTATCTACCAAAGTGAAGCTAAGAATATGTTAAATGTGAAGACAAAACTAAAAATAATGAAAAATGTAGTAAATGCCATCCATTGCTTTATTTGGTTTAAAAAATGCAAGGAAAATAAAAATCCACAGTAAGACCAAAAAGATGACTCCTAAAATCCCACATGTGTATAAATCCTTGTGAAATCTCAGAACACCAAATATAAGTAAATATTCTAACATTTGGGTAAGAGAGACTCAGAGGCAATAAAACCTACTAACCAATCAGAATTCTGATGGCTGCAGATTTAGAATCAGTGACTTTACAGTTCTGCCCTTAGCCCAGCTGGTACTCGATGTGCATGCACAATGCAGCTGACGCCCGTTCTTCTTGCAGCGATAAGTAAGCTCACTTCTAATGATCCTGCTCCGTGGAGATTTCTCAGGGTTGTAATTTCCTGATTCCACAAAAGCAAAGGTAAAAATACAGAAAGACCAGTTAACTGTGCAGCTGAGTTAAGGAGAAAAATTATGCGAAATGACTTCATTGCTGTTCCAAATCATATCCTAAGCTCAGTGCACGTTAAATGCCTTTAAAAAGAATGGGACAAATTCTAGTCAATATACAACAAATAGAGAATCGAATATTAATATCATGTTATGTTCTGAATCAATAAAATGTACAGGAATGTAGACTACTAGGAAAAATAAACAGTTATGCTAAAAAGCCAATTAATTTTCAAAACAGTAAAAAATGGCATGATTTAAGGAAATTAAGATGTATGGACATATTAACAAAGCATAGAAAAAACATATTTGTTTTATATTAAAACAGCATTGGTCTCCAGTAGTCTGGGCATGTTGGAAAATGGAGAACAAAATGATGCCTCAGACTACAGGTTGTAGTTGTGGGATGCTGGTAAATGCTGTTTATTAAGGGCCAAGACTCAACACAGAATAATTATGGCCACCAATAGAATCCAAAAGTTCCTGGCGTTACCACTGGAAAGGTAAAAATACACTTGACGGAAATTATAAGATGAACGTGAAGGTGTGGAAGAAGAGAAGTTGACATATCAATATTTTCAGTGAAAGAATGAGCATCTTAAGTCATTAGGTCAAGAGATATAGATAATACTCCTCAAAGCACCAAAGTGAGCAATGATTGAATTAAAATAACAGTAGAATGAAGAGCACTGTGAGGCAGCTGGACAACGGTGCTTGGCAGTGGCTAACCTTTATTTCGCAAATAAAAACTGCTAAGTCAAAAATATCTGCACATGACTTAGAATTATGAGTTGGAAAAAACAAATAAATCACTATTAGAACTCTTAAAAATGCTTGCTTCTCAGTATCCCGGTTAGGGAAGTGGTGGGGTGAGATGAAATTTGTGCAGTACTCTTTATCCTATTTATGTTAATTTGGTTTAAAAATGAGGAAACAGTAAATGTTAAAATGTGCTAGACCAGAAAACATATAGAGGAGAAATTATAGTGCTAATGAAACAAGTGGCTATAAATCAAATAGGACTCCCTTCCAAAATTCAGAGAACATAGATACA
>PVKN010045033.1:0-10004 GCA_004027915.1 Capromys pilorides
ATTCACAAAGAAAGGTCAACTAATTAGAACAATAGACTTCTCAGAATAAACCCGAAAGGCCAGAAGAGCTTAGAGTGCAGTATTTCAAGCCCTAAGAGCAAATAGTTGTCAACCTAGATTAATTTACCTATCAAAGCTACCCCTCAAAATAGATGGAGAAATAAAGTGTTTCCATGGAAAAGACAAGCTTACAAGTTAGATGAGTGTGAACTCAGCTCTTGAAAAGTTCTCAAGTATATTCTTGACCAGAACAACCAATTGCATGCAACTGAAAGCATGGAAGAAACTAGCAAGGTCAATGTCTAGAAAGCACACAGGAAAGTGCTGGTGGGATATTTCCCTACAATTAGAAGGTGAACAAGCAAAGAGCTGTGCTAATCTAGAACACACAATAACAGAAGATCCTGGGCACTCGATTGATGCAGCCCAGTAAATAGAAGCTAGGGCATACATGCTTCAACTTTGTGTCAACAGCTTTTGAACCTAACCAATGCAAAGGCCTTAAAAGTCTTGGTAAGGTTTCTATGTGGTCTGAGTTTATCTCTCTAAGATTTGTCTTTCTGAAATCTGGGGAGAACTAGGTGTTTCCTCTCTTAGTCTCTAATGAGAAAAATGTTACCAAGAATGGCCCTTTGAAGGCTTCATATAGAAAACTCAGGCAGAAGGATAGATAGGGACGAAGTAGGCCAACCACTGGCACTGACTGAGGTGAGACAGAGGGATGGCAGCAGTACATCAATGGCAGGAAAATCAGATAATCCCAATAGATGGTCAAAAATAAACAAAAAGCCAGATATCATGGAGGTTACCAGGTCCTCTTTCCTTTCCACTACAATTAGCTGTCTCTGTGATGACAAGCCATACAGGCAGTTGGTACCACACTGCAGAGTAGAACAAGAGTCGGCAGCTTTCTTTGTCCCTGCAGGCTGCTCACTGCCATGGGCTGAGCATTGCCCTCAGGCTGCCATGGGCAAGCCCAAGGCAGTAGGTGCAGAAACGGAGAAGGTGCTAGAAGAGAGAGAAAAAAAGAAGAAGAAATGGAGCAAGGAAAGGGAAGGAAAGAGAAAACAAGCATAGAAAATAAAATGTAGGAGTAAAGAAATATTATAAACTACTTCTGGCATACTGTATCTATGATTTATCCTAAGGCCCAAAACTACAACTGACTACAGGAGTGCATTACACTTTTAGAGACCTGAAAGTATCACATTGATAGACTCCTGATGAAGAAAATATTTCTAGAAAAAAAAAAGATTTCAATTGGGAAGAAATGGAAGAATGCACACATAAAAGGGGTGGCCCAATCACAGGGCTTCTGGTATAGTCGAGCACTATGTGCACTGCACAAAAGTACTGTCATGGTTGGGCTGTCAAGAAACAGAGACAGTGATACTGATGCACGTGATACTCCTCAGAACGTTGGAATCAAGGTGGGGAGAAAGATAGTAAAGGTGAAAGAGTCAACTGAGCTTTGGTCTTATTCATCCTAGGGGTGGGACTTTGGAGCATAAGTTATACAAGTGTGTGGACACCTAGAGGAAAAAGCCTAGGCCTTTTGAAAACCCATATCTGACTTTTCGAAAAACTCATATTACACATTGGCTGTGATGTTCTTTAGAGATGGGGACCTACCCTCTAATAACTGTGGCTTCCAGCAATGGAGGACAATTCTCAAGGGAACAGATAGCTGTGACCTTCAGTAGTCATGATAGCTTTATGTGCTAGGCAAACTGTTGACCCCAGTTATTCAACCAGAAGATAGATATGGGCCACCTTGGAGGGAGGCATACCTACCAAGAAGAAGTGTGAGCTTTCTTCTGAGTCATGTGCTCAACCGAAAGTGCCTTAAAGGGTTGTGAGAGAGGCTCCTTGTTAAAATTTGCCCACCAAGCATAAGGACACTTACCCATTGAAACTTGAATCTAAAGCAGTATTCATTTGTTGACTGCTTAGTTTATATTACAAATCTAAAAAGGAAAAGACCATAATGTTCCAGTTTCCTTAAAACTTCAAAAGAAAGCAAAAATACTTTGTGTTTCTCAACCAATTTTCTTTACTTTGTATGTGTGTTGATGAATTTAAATAGATCCCACATTGGTTTACAGTACAGTTATGGCCAAGTCCAAGACCCACATCACACACAACCAGTCCCAAAGTGGCACAGAAATGGCATCAAGAAACCTCGGTCATGAACATATGAGACTCTGAAGGGGGTAGATCCCAAGTTTCTTAGGAACATGAGTCTTACCAAGAAGCACAACAAGAAGCCCTTTAAGAAGATGCAAGCAAATAATGCCAAAGTTAAGAGTGTACATGCCGAGGCTATCAAGGCCCTTGCCAAGCCCAAGGAGGTCAAGTCCAAGATCACTCCAAAGGAAGTTTGGAGCAGGCGTTCTTGACTTGCCTATATTGCCCTCCCTATGCTTGGAAAGCATATCTGTGCCTACACTGTCAAGGATTACAGGCCTTGCCAACCAAAGGCCCAGGCTCCAGCTTCTGCTCTAGCCCAGGTACCCAAAGGTGCCCAGTCTCCTGTGAAGGCTCCACAGTAAAAGCCTCTTTGCTGATGTAAAAACAGAAGGACTGGTGTGACACCTGGGGTGCCATCTGTGGGGGGCTGGTGTCCTCTTACGCTCTTTGCACAAATAAACCTGAGACAGGAAAATAAATAAATAAATAAATAAATAAATAAATAAATACCACCACATATAATGTAAAATAATATGACTTTTCCTCTGGAGACTTAGCAAAGAATGTTTGAAGCAGAAACATAGAATGTGTTATGGGGGTGCATTTTCTGGGGTATCACTGTCAAACCAGAAAATAGCCAAATATCATGTGGCACTATGTATAGTGGACAGCAAATTCAAGAAATATATTCCTGCCCTCTGAACTTCTAACAACATTCACCAAAAATTCAGGCATGCCTGAAGTAAAGAGCACACAATCTACCTAAAGGGAAGGAGCAGGAAGAATAAAGGAGAGAAACAGAACACAAGAAAATATAAGCAGGAAAGGTCTTTATCAAGTGTATCAAAACAAAAATGTTATTATTCCTTCTATTGGCAGAGGAAATGTATTTGAAAGGTCAAATGTTTGAGAAGGGAAAAAGAAAAAAACATACTTTATTTTAGTGTCTGAGGGTTAGAAAAGCAGAACAGTGAAGAATAGAGAGCTCCAGGTAAAAACATAGTAAACATAGGAATCTGGGAAACTCAGAATTTTAAGTTTATTATTAACATGAAACCAAAAGAATTTAGAAGCTTGGTGTTCTCTATTCAGTGTGTCAAGTTTTAAGGAAACTGAATGATCACTGTACTATGTGTGCCATTCTTGATAAGGACCAGGGATGAGTCTACTGATCAAAGACACAGAGCTGGATTTCTAGCCAAGCCCACCCAACGGTGAACAGATTCTCCAGGAAAATATATTCTTTGACTATGTACATAACACAGCCTATTATTTATGCCTTATTGTATAGAATACTTTCCCTTGTCAAAAACAGCACAACTTAGCCATCCAGCCAGGAATATGTGGAAGATATTCCATATGTTTCATAAATAATTATAAAATACAGAGAGAGCACAAACTCTGCTCTTATTTCACAGATAATTAAGTATAAAAGAGAAATGCATGCATGAGAACCTGTGATTTTCAAGGAAGAATGGCTGGAAGGAGTCCAGAGAATTGAAAAATTATAAGCAATTTTACCTGAATCTGATAAACTACTAACTGCTGACCTAACAGTAAAACAAGGACACTGTTGGCTCTAGTCAATGTCAGAGAGTTTGACATCAGAAGAGACAATCAACCATGTCTTCTAAAAGACCCTTGATGTCTCTTTCAAAGATATTTGGCCTAACCTTCATTTTCATATTTTTAGTGGACCAAACTCTCTAAGCCATCCAGTACAGTAATATGCAGTCACTAAAATTACAGACAATTAATTTTGCACTTCTAATTTTAACTTTCTGTTAGTATCCATGATAACTCATCTTTCACGGACTTAATTGTTATCAAGTTTTGTAATATTGTATAAGCAGGTCATAAAGATGAGAAAAATCTCGTGTTAATCACTGCTGTAGTGAAATACTTGGATGACATTTACTTTAGAAACCTATAATATAATTTAAATCTATAATCTCTTGGTTGTTGCTCTTCAGTGACTTGGTCTCCAAATGAGATAAGGAAGTTTTAAGGCTTGATAAAAAAGTTAAGATTAGAAATCATATTCAGATATGTCTATAATGCACTGATATTTTAAAGACTGAAATTTTATTGTGCTGGTTTCTCTCTCCACAATCTCTCTTCATGAATAGTCTTTGAAAATCAGAGTAAATATTTCTCCTTGTTTTTTTGTTTATGGTATAAATAAAAATTCAACAGCAGGTCACACCATCATCTGCCTTTCATACCCTTCTAAATTTTGTATCTTCATTGTCAGCTGAACAACCTCCTCAACTTTGAAATGGAAAGCAGTGCAGGATGAAATTCTCATTCTTTTACATCAGTTACCCTATTAAAATGATCTGAAAATCACCTTGACTCTGTGTCTTCTTTATTAGTGGCTTAAGCATAAAAATAAAGATGACACTGAATTTCTGAATTTTAATATGTCATTATAATTTAATAGATGAGCATGCAAGTCCTCATTAACATTCTGAATGCGTAACTGTTCTAATAAGCAATTTAAAATACTGCTGAGGCAGATAGGAGAAGGGTAAAAGACCTTAGTACTGTATATTGGAGCTTTGAGATGAGCAGATTAGCCAGCAAGTTCAAATTTGTACATAATAAACTCATTGAGCTATTTGAAAAATGTTTATCCTTAGAATTCATTCATGGAAACAAACATTGTGGAAATTCTCATGACACTATGTATATAGGTTACAAAACAAAAACAAACAAACAAAACTACCTCATTCCAAAGTTGGGAAGCCGGGGATAAAGAGAAAGAGCCAGCAACATAACAGACTAGTTGGCACATAGCCAAGAAAGATACAGACTAAGGTTCCAGAGGTCAAGAATGGACAATGTTTAAGAATACTGTCTGGTTACTTTAATCTCATTATTGAGACTAAGCAGTTGACCCACAGAATTGAGTAAGGAAAGATTTATTTAGCTCATGGTTTGTGGAGGTTTTTGTTGCCTCAAGGCACAAGGGCAACAGTTTAAGCAGCAGAAAACAGGAGAAGTGGCAAGAGCACAAGGAGGAAGAGAAAGCCTCTTTTCCTCACTTATATTATAAGCAGACTACTGCTCCCACCTCAGGGGAGTGTAGCACTCACAACAACCTCCAAGAGCTCCTGCTGCATGGAATGAAGATGTTTACGAAGTGAGGACCATGACCCCTGGATGAGTTGATTCCTTAAACTTTTAAACTTCTCCAGATAACACAATGTATGAACCATTACAAAAAACAGCTGATAGTCTGGCAAAAGGGTAAGAAGTTGACTACAAATTAACATTAGGTGTAACATCAAGGAAGCAATGGAAATTTTGACAAGACTAGGGTTAGCAGAGAGGAGAGGGAAGCCTAAATGGAGTGAGTTGAAGAAGAATGAAGAATCACTAGATTCATTTGCAAGTATAAGCAAATGTTTACTATGAAAAACAAAGAAATAAGGTAGTAAATGAGAAGAGAAATTGTAATCAAGAAAGATTTACTTCAAACTGGAAAAACAATAACCTATTTGTAAACTAAGGTTATAAAGTAGAGAATGGAAAACTGATCTGTGTGAGAGATAGAATTGCCATGAATACTCCCTAGAGTAAGAGAGAGGGCATGTATTAGTAGAAGTGTTGACTTTATTTTTTTAACTTTTATTTACTTATTTATTTGGGGCAAGGTCTTGCCACAAAGTGATCCTTGTGTTTTGAACCTCCCCAGTGCTGGGATTACAGGCATGTGCTACCACACCTGGTCTCTGTGGACAGGGCTGGTGCAGCATGTGGTGCTGGGGATTGAACCCTGATCCCTGCACTTGTCAAAGCAAATGCTTAGTCTGCTGAGCTATCTCAGTGGCCCAAAGTGTTAGCTTTAAGTAGAAAAAGATCAGTTCACCTTTCTGAATAGGAAAATGACACAAGAAATCAGAACAAATGCAAGTGAAAATGTTATAAGACCAATAAGTTATAGATCCTAGAAATGAAAAGAAAGTAAGATATGATAGATATGATATACTTTAAAGGGTAAGCTAATACTTCATGATACTTAACACTGAGTTACTGGAGAAGTTGAAGTTAGTGATAATGACAAGATGCAATATGAATTATGGAGTTGGTGACTGGGATGGGGGCCCAAGGTTACTGTAGGTAACGTGGGTCAGGTCATTGTTCTAGGATGATGGGAAGACTATCTTCATAGAAACTGATATCCTCATTGAATCATGCTTGGATAGTTTTGGGAAGAGCCAGTAATCAAGGGCCAAAATGTAAAGGTTGACTTAGATTTTCTAGGGAGAGGTGTCAGGAAATGGCTACACGTTTGGGTGGTCCAATAATGTACCAGTGATGGACAGTAATTCCAATTGGGAAATGATAGCACAAGAAGACACTAAAAAATGTGGAACATGAGAGAGAAAAAGTTGTAACACTTGAGAGGGCTATAAGAAAATAGAAACCTCAGGCCTGGTGAGATGGCTTAGCGGCCTAAAGCACCTGCCTCAGAAAGTTTAGGCACCCGCAGGAATGGCAGTTCAATCCCCAGCACAACATGCTGCACCAGCCCCACCCCCAGGGCAGGCTGAGCCACCATAACACAAACAAATAAATAAGGTTTAAGAATAATAAAATAAAATTAAAAAAAAAAAGAAGATAGAAACCTCAGGTGAGGGCCAGTTTTAGGTGCATTTGAATAGAATGATATTTTTAGGAAAGAATTTTCTGGAGACAGGCAATAAATGCTGGAGGACACTATAGAATTTTTTGATGAGTTTCTGAGAGTAAAGAGTTGATGTTTAAGGTTGATGGAGATGACAGTGGTACTAAGCCATAAGGAGGTGGGATTTTAGGAAATAAGAGGAAAAATGCCTGGATGATTTAGGTTTCTAATGGCTAGTCATTATGTCCATCAAAAGAATAAACAGCATAGTGAGATTAGCAGTATTAATAATGAACACTGTTGGAGGGAAAGGATGGTAAGAAATATGCAGGTTTCTAGGTCACTCTGCAGTCCAGTCAACTGAAATATATAGGTGAAGGACCTGAGATTTTATTGACAATCCCTAAAGTATGAGAACTCCTTTTTATTCTGGAAGTATCAATAACTCTGAAGTATGCTTTTCACCTTTATTAATACGCTCTCTATTTTTGACTCTTCGTACGTGGTACCATGTTTTACTTCTACCTTTCTAACTATTCCCGGTGAGCCTCTCTTTTAGGAGAGCTCTGCCATTATCTCTCTTCTATTCTTCGCCTATATCGTCTTCCCAAGGAAATTAATTGTTTCATTCATTTTAAACGTTATGTACAGCAGCAGTCCCCAACATTTTTAGCATCCAGGACCAATCAAATGGAAGACAGTTTTTCCATGGACCACAGTGAAAGGGCTGTTTTCAGAAATATTCAAGCATTTATTTTGCATTTCATTTCTAGTATTATATTATAATATAAAACAAAATAATTATACAACTCACCATGATGCAGTCATTTTGTAGAGAGCCTTGAGCTTTTCCTATATCTGGAATGATGGACGACAAAGTGCATTGTTTTTGTCCAGTCTGTTCCATATTTGTGTTTTGGTTGCTGTGACTACAGAAAATCCTGGTTTATAAAATAAGATTCTGGGAAAGAAAGTAAGATTTTCAGTTTTTCTGTGTTAACCTCAGGATAGTCTACCTTGACTATAATCCAGAACATATGGAGATTTGAAGTTGTCACAAATATACTTTGAAAGCCACCATTATTTGTGATATCAAGCAATTGATTCTGTTCTAGCACAAAGTTGGTAACCTAGCCTATTCACAAATGGTCAATCCATTTACAGTTCAAGGATCTTCTGCTGTTGAGAATTAATCCCAAAACACTTGAATATTGAGATAGTCCTTGAATCAGTTTATTTCAAAATCTCTGCTAACATTTAAAACATGTCAAAAATTCCAATATTTATCCGTTGTCTTCATAATTCCAGTTTGGCTTTGAATGCAACCATTTTGTCTATTGACTTGAACACAAGTTTCTCTTTCCTCTAAAATGACATAATGAGCTCATTGAGCAGGCTGAATATGTCTCCTGAGTAGATAAGATTTGTGTTGTTGAACTGTGCTGCCAGTGGTGATTGCTTTTTGTAAACATAATCTCTCAAATAGACTCTTGTAAGTCAAAGACTCTGGGTAGAGTTACAGCTTCAAAAAGCTGTCTTCCTTCTGTATGTAATAGAAAATGCGTATGCTTTCTCCCTATCTCCTCATTGAGCTCCATGACTAGCCATGAGTTAAGGGGGTGTACTTTAATGTGACTGATAATTTTAATCATATCTTGCAAAACTCTAAGTTCAGATGACATTTGTCAGCTAGTCAGCATGGAAGATGCCAACTGTGGATGACACAGTGCGTGCACTCACAGAGATGATCTCTTTGGCCAACCAGTAAAACCAGAAAAGTGTCTAGTCATGGCTGCCATTTTATCCATGCATATACCAACACAAACTGAGCAATTCAATTATCTTGACACCTAATCATTCAATAATTGTACAGCTGTGGTGCTGATCAGCAACACGTATGCATATAACCTATCCTTATGCACATTCTCCCAAAAATATTCTGCACAAAACAACTATAGTTGACTTGTCAATGCTGGTAGACTCATCAATCCCAATTGCCTAGCACAGTGCTAACGATTAGCCCTCTACAATAATTGTGTGTCTCAATAAGTTCTATGATTGTATCAATTTTTCCAGCTCAGGAGCTGACCAAAAGAGAGACACATAGATAACCTTCTGAACTGCAACCTCTGCTAAAAATTCATGCCAGTGTCCTTGGGAGCAGCTCTTCAACAGTCGTAAAAGGCCTCTTAGCTTTGGCAAGACAGATTGTCAATAAGAATGATGACCTAAGTGCAGACACATCTGATGAAGTGGGGGCTTTTAGTACTTGCTTCTATTATTTATTTTCACTTGAAAACACCAAAGACTTGTCTTTTAATGCAGGGTGCATTGTTTCCATGTGGCAAAATAGTTTCAAAGATTTCATAGTTTCGCTGGTTGTCACATATTACACAAAATTGTCTTATCTGTTGAAATTAACCCATCACTTAAGCAGTACATTGTTTTCTTTACAAAAACAGCTTCAGCGAAGCAATCTGAGCACCTTCTGCTACCTGGCAATTAGGTATTTCCCTTCAAAGAAGCTTTCCAGTGTCTTTATAGAACTTATTTTGAGTAGGGTTAGCATGTGGGCTTTGCAAAGTTGAGTCAAGGTGGCGATGGAAGGGATAAATAAAATAATAGGCTGTCCCCTCACAGACTAAGTAAGTGCTGGATTCTCACTTAAAGCCTGCCATAAGATTAATCTGTACAACTGAGCTACATCAACACACTTGCAACTGTAAAGCCTGCCACCAAATATAACTTGATTATCCCTTGTCATTCACTGATAGGATTTTCATAAGTGCCTGGAAGCTATTTGTTTTCTATAGTCTGTGCAGTCAACCCTCTTCCCTATAGTAAATCTGTATTTGCAGCTGCTCCCCAGTGCCAACAACACGACCTCAGCTCCACCTCACACAATAAAGAATTCGATTCTTATGAAGAGCCCACAATCCTAGATCTTTCCCAAGTGTGGTTCACTGTAGGGTTCAAGCTCTTAGGAGAATCTGTGGCATTGCTGATCTGACAGTTCAGGTGAGCAGAGTGGAGTAAAAACATATCAAGCTTCTCTAGTTTGCCAACTCCTGAAGTCTGCTATGTAGATGGTTCCTGACAGGCTACTGCCATAAGGATCTACGGTCTGGGTTTTGGGGATCTTTCACATATGAGATTATTACTTCTAATTATTATTATTATT
>PVKN010045035.1:0-10000 GCA_004027915.1 Capromys pilorides
AGGGCACAGAAGAAAGAAGCCAGGCGAGGAAGGAAATGGGGCAGATGAGGAAGGAAGCACACCAGGGAGAAGTAATGGGACAGAGAGATGGATGAGCAGGACGGCTCCGGGAGGCAGGAGCGCAAACAGAGGAGAATCTCCTACTGGGTGGGGATGAATCACCCTCGCCTGTCAGCCGCCAGCCCTCTGCAAGCTGGCAGCTTCTTCCCCTCGCAGACTCGGGTCGTTTTTAGCTGCCAGCCTTGTACGGTGGAGTTGTGCACCCTGCTTGGGTTCAATCTGCCAGGGGAACAAGGTCTCCTCCAGAGTGGAGTAGTGTAGCCAGCCGTAAAGCCACACCCACTGTAGTCACCCCAGGACCCCTGAGCTCCTCACTTTCAGAGTCTCACAAGATAAAGAGCCTTGCTGGGAACTTGATACTTTCTTTTTTTTTTTTTTTTAAATTTCTGAGGAGCCCGTGTTTCCATGGATTCCTTTTTGGGCAAAGAAATCCAAAACAGAATGTTTAAAGTGAGTGAGCAGAAAATATGCCTGGGGTAAAAAGCATCCGGACCCTGGACCCTAGTCCCTGCGCGTGCATGTGCCTGTGCATGTGCGTGTGCGTGTGTGTGTGTGCGCATGTGCACGTGTGCGTACTTTCTAGGAGGTGACTCTAGTCGTAAGATTCCCTGTCCTTCATTTCTCCTTGCTGCCTTCTTCTGCAGTATGGATTTTTTGCTCATCCTTCTTCCGCTCCACCACTTTCCAGGGCAAGAGAACCAGCCTCTTCCGCATTCTCGCCCAGTCCTGTCACTCTCCACAGGCCCGTCCTGCCCTCACAGGAAGGGTGTGCTTAGCACAGACCCACCACCATGAGGCCCTGTGTGTGTGGGTTGGGTGTTCCCAACTACCCCAAGCAAAATCTACCTCTTCCTGACCTCAGAGCTCTGCGGGGTGACAGGGCTGTGTGCCCCTTGGGAGGAGAGGAGGAAAACACAGAATTTTCACTCCCAGCTCCATCCCCCAGCACTGGAGAACAACGGATATGGCCAGTATGACAGCAAACAGTGCTCCAGCTTGCTATGGGAAAGACAGTTCCAGGGAATTCATAGCTCACGGGCAGACTCACCACTGGGAATTTTGGGGCCAAGGCACTTAAGAGGACTCTTTGGAATCCCAGATCAGGAGGCTGGAGATGAAGGAGACCCCAAAATGTTGCCACCATTTCTGCTAGATACAAACTACAGAAGCCCTGCCTCTTTCTGGGACGCTTGGCTGGCTTGGCTGGCTTAGCTGGCTTGGCTGGCTGCATGCTCAGAGCCACAAAGAGCCCTGAGCGGAAAGATGCTAGCATGCCTTCCCAGCCCTAGACCCCTGAAACCCTAGCCCTGTGGTGTACGGAGCTTTTGAGGTTCCAGGCCAGCCACAACTTCTGTCTTTCCCACCAGGGGTCCTGGAGGTCCCTGAGCTCACAGTAACGAATTCCAGTGAGAGCAACATTGCATAGCTCCGACTGCAGATCTTAACCAACTCAGCCACCCTGAGGCTTCCTCCCAAGCCTCTTCCATTGTGCCTTGAAATCCATCCCCGTTCAGGAGAGAGAGGAAAGAGAGCTGCGGATGTTTGTGTTCTTCCTCCTCTGAGCTGTGCAGAAGAGATGGGGGCTGGGAGTAGCAATGGCCTCACAGCTTGGCCAGCTTTTGCCTCCTGGGCCTTTCTCACAGCTTTTTTTAATAGGCCCGGAAAAGTCTTGGTGGGGCCCAGAGCACTGCAACCCCGTGGCCCAGGCCCCTCCTTCTCCTCCTCCTCCTGTGTGCCCCTCCTCAATGGCCTTGCAGCACCCTGCTGGTCCAGGCCACATCTCATCCTGGTTACAAACCCTCTGTGCATCTCTTTCCTTATTTGGAAACACAGCAACCACCATGCATTGCCACTAACACTCAACATCTCATCCATTGAGTGATCGTAAAAGATATAACGAGTACGGAATGCCTGCTGGCCAGGTAGCAGAGGCAGCGGGCTGAGGGCTCACACTGGGTGTCCTGGGTGCTTACCAGCCTGGCACAGGTCACTGCTGTAACTCGGTAGCACAACCAGGATCTACCGATGGCACAACTTACTGTGCTTGTTATTCCACTTTACGAATTCAGAAACCAAGACTCAGAGAAGTTAAGGCGCTTCCCTAGGTCACATAGCTAGGAAAGGCGAAAGTGAAGTGGGGATCCCAGTGGAGTAGATGGCCTTCCTCTGTGGCTTTCAGCTGCAGGACCCCCCCCCTAGATCAAGGCTCTTCATCTGATTGAAGCAGTCAGAGCCCAGGATTTTAATCACTGTGCAGGCTGAACACTGGCTCCTTCCTGGAGCTGTCTTCACACGGCCAGCTCTGCAGATGGGCAGCCTGGGTGCATGCTGGGCGCTCAGGGCTTGGCGGCCGGACCCTGTCACATCCTTTGAGGCCTGGACCAGAAGGCAAAGGAGATTCCGGCTGCTGTTCATGTGTGTACTGCAGCACCCCCTGCCCACCCATTAGAACTTGGCATCTGGAGACAGACACACACCAGTGCCATTGGGCCTTACATGGTAGATTTTCTGCCCTACGGAATCCTCAGTGAGCCTGTGCCACAAGGGGACAGGTTCCGCTGGCCCTCCTCCTGGGTAGAGTCAGGAAATGCATGAGCGTGGAGACAGTGGCGAGCTGGGAAGACAGGCCCTGGGGTGGCCCACTATGTGGTTAGTGGCCGGGCTGCCTACAGCTCGAGCCATCAAGGGCCTCCTCTGCTGGATGCTGCCCACTCCCTGCAGGTTCCTGACAGTGAGGAGGAAGAACACTGAGCTTCAGGAGAGGACACCTTCGCCCCACCCTGCTAGCCATGTTACCCAGCTTAGTTCAGCTGCGTCTTGTCCATAGTAAGTGCTCAGTAAATTATGTCATTGTTTTAATTACATCAGAGAATAAAAGCTCATCATGATCAGTCTGCAAATAAATATTTAACAGAGACCTGTAGCATAGATTTGGTGGATCTTCACACTTCTGAAATCGGGGGAGGGGACTATGTTAGAGATCAAAACAGCATCTGAATGTCAACTGCCGTTTCTGCTGGGTGTGTACCAACATGCGTGCTAGGCAGAACAGTGTTGTGGAGTAAATATAAACAGGCATGCAAACAGATTTTGAGAATTATGCAATTCTAATAACTTAAAGTATCGGCAAGCTGTAGAGTACAGGCTCTAACCATCTGGTAGGAAGACACCTTCCTGAGACTCGCAAGCTCTCTGGCCCTCCTGATGCTTTTGTGATAAATGGGTGAATGAATGAAAGAAAACAATTCAATAAATTGTGAATGACTCTCCCACCTTCTCCCATCCCCTTGCCCTCCCTGCACCCTTCCCCTTCACTATTTGAATTACCAGGTGAATTTATGGCTCCTGCCAAAGGAAGTCAGCTGAGATGGAAATGTTAATTTATAGGACCAGACAGGTGTCAGCACAGCTCTGATGAAATGCACCTACGTGCCATTCCCAAGCCCGCTGCCTCAAAAACCACTTAGCGCTGCAGAATCACTGTGATGTGGGTCTCAGAGCTGCTTCCAGGGGGATCTCCTGTCTTACCATCTCTGTCAGGTCCCACTCCCCACCTGCCAACTTCCTATGAGCCACCAGGTCCCCAAAGTCACCCTTGCAATTCCACAAGGCCTTTCATCTAGAAGGCCCTCCATGGCCGAGTTGGCCATCAAGTCCCCGTTGTCCTTTAAGGCCTCACTCCTAATGCCAACCTCTGAGCTGAGTGGAGCCTGCTGTCCCATCTTTCCCAGGTACTTCTTTGCTTTTTCACTATTTGAATACACAAAATTCCTCTTCTGCTGGCCCATCAATGCCTTATCTGCTTAGACTCTCAGAGAAATTTTTAAATCACTCCCTGCCCCCTCCCTGAATGGAGCAGCAAGAGGGTAAGATGTAGCGCCAGGCCAGCCCAAGCTCACATCTTAGCACCAGCACCACCAGCTGCAGGATGTGTTGCTTGACATCTCTGCACTTTGGCTTCCCTGTCCTTAGGCTGAGCTGACCCTGGACAGCCACACTTTGAGAAGCCACCTGCTGCCTCTTCATAGAGCAGCCACTCGAGTTGCTCAGTCTCTATTCCCGTTGCTTCTCTGGAGCCTGGCATTCCCAGTATTTCTTTTAAAAGAATGAACACTTAGGCAGTGCAGCCCTCCATTCCTTCACTGTTCAGAGCTGGGCAGTGGGAGTTTTACTGAGACGACCGAAAGGTTGGGTCTCATACAAGCCATGGCCAGGGTCCCAGCCTGCTGGTGAATGGCCATATTTTAATTACCTGCACTTAGTACCATGAGGAGGACAGATGCCTGTGAGTTGGGAAAGGCCTTGGAAGTGTTCCTAGTGACCAAATTCAGTGGTATCCTTTATCTCGGCCAAGGCTTCTACCCACTGGTCTCAAAGAAAAGCCAGTATCTTTTGCGAACTGAGTAGCTGTTTTGAAATAACAAAATACCCGAAAGGGTCTTGAGGTTCTAATGTCTGCACGCTGAAGCCTTTCCCTTAAGTGCGATGGGGCACCTAGCTTATCAAAGGTTCTGAGAAGTCCTGCGACAAAGGAACCTTTCATGTTTGCTCAAACATCTCCTGAGTTATCTTGCTTCTTACTGAGTGTGGGCATCCCCGAGCCACAGTTGTGACTTCCAGCCAGAGGGCAGTCAGGTGACTCAGTGACTCTGCTTTCTTCCTCCCAAGAGCCGGCCAGCTCTTTTCCCCAAGCAACCACAGCAGTGCTGGCCACCTCTGGTCGCCAGTGAGGCTCCCTGAGGGAGCCGCGGTGCACTGGGCATCGCAGCTGTGTGTGCTGCGAGCTCCTGGTACTGGGGCGCGCCCTGCTCCTGGGCCCATGGCCCTGGGGCACTGTGAGTGTGGGCTCCCGAGCGCCGAGCGTCCCTCTCTGCAGCTTGGGCACAGCTGTGGTTTCCTCGCTGGCACTTCCGTGTTCTCCCTCCCTGGCTGCTTTGCCTTCTCATCCTTCCGTGCATCTCTCAGTTTTCCTCTGTGGTCAGTGCTGCTTGTCCTTCTATCTTGCATCCCATTTTTCCCTCTGTGAGATGCCCAAGCACTCTCCTGCTACTCTAAGCCCCCTCCAGGCTCCCACCTGTGTTTCCTAATTCCCAGTCTGGGACTTTGCCTGCTTTCGAGCTCATGTGGATTCCCCCGCCACAGCTGTTGTTCCTAGTATTATCATTACAGGGAAGTATTTTCCTTTTTATCCAAGTGAAAATACCTTGCTGTATTTCTTCTAAGCCCACAGAGAAAGAATATACAAAGCAGTGACAGCAACAGCAATACCACAAGGACATGCACTCTAATCCAGGGGCAAACAGGACCCTGTATGTCCCCAACTTCATCTGGCATACAGTGGGGCCAGGGCTA
This sequence comes from Capromys pilorides, assembly GCA_004027915.1. Lineage (NCBI taxonomy): Eukaryota > Metazoa > Chordata > Mammalia > Rodentia > Capromyidae > Capromys > Capromys pilorides. Next base: position 5,413 of record PVKN010045035.1, read on the forward strand.
GCCCTCCTCAGTGGCAGCCATCGGTGGCCGGGGCACAGCCTCCCTGGGCCGCACATGGCCCCAGCTGTGCGTCTCAGCCTCATTAGAGCCTTTGTCAGCCATTGTCCGCCACTAGTGCCTCCATGGGCCCCTTCCTGGCTTCGCTCCTGGGCGACATCCTCTCCTCTGTGTGCTGCTCAGCCTGCTTCTTCCTGGGCCCCTGTTCTTGATGGGCTTTGTGGCCTTGCTGTCCCCTTCCCTTCCTGTCCTCTCAGAGAAGCCCAGGTCAGGCTGACATGAGTGTCACCCTCACATGTGCAACAGATGCTCTGCTTGTCCTTTGCATCTCCCCGTGAGCCTCCTCGGAGAGGCCAGCCTTTGGCCCTGTTTATTATCTTCAGCAGCTCGTCACTATATTTAAAACATCCTTTTCTTCCCAGCAGAGCACAAGCTTTGCAGAAGCCTGGGCCGTGGCTTTCTTGTTCCCTTTTTCTTGCTTTGATCGCTCACCACTGTATTTCTCAGGCCTGGAAAAAGGCCAGGTGGGGGAAGAGGATAGAGCAAAGAAGGAAAGAAGGAGCAAAGGAGGGAGGAAGGACAGAGGGAGGAAGGATCTGAAGAAGAAAGAAAGGGAAGGAGGAAGAGAATACATAGAGAAGGCAGGGGATAATCTGGAGCCCTTACAGATCTTAACTCCTTGAGTCCCCCTAATAGCCCCGTGGTCTTCACATCCCCTGTGTTCCGAGCAGATTCTCCACGTGAGCATCTCTTAGTGGCGTGCCTCCCTGGTACAAGCTTCGTTCTTCACACCCATCTCATGGATGGAGAGCTGATCGGCGTGGTGCTCAGATTATTTCTGTGAAATGCTGAGCGTCAGGCCCTCAGGAAAGGATGCAACATGGGTCGGATGCGAAGGGAGAAGTGGTGGCTAAACAAAGACACTGATCTCCGCTAACATGTATCCCTCCCAAGGAGCCAAATGTGCCAATTCAGTTAAAAATCTCCTTGGAAAGGCCCCTGAGAAGTGAGAGATGTGAAGGTTGAGGATTTCAAGGGAGTGACTGCAAAACCACTTGGGACAGGGGACTTGTCGTTTGCACCCAGTTGCCTTAATTTCCCTGGCTGCAGGGAACTTTCGTATAAAAACGGCCAAGAAGGTTTCCCAGGGGAGACTTTTCTCCTCCAACCCTCAAATCAGCGAACAAGAGCCTGAGGAGGGCCACGAAGGGCAGACTGGGCTGGCCACCAGGGGCTTCGGCGGTGACCAGAACCACTGTGGTTCCTGCACCCAGTGCACTCACATACCGTGGAGGAAATAGACTCTGCTTCAGGAATCACTGATAAAGACAAGCAGGGAAGGGGCGGCTCCTTTTCTGTACTCACATTCCTGGCTTCCCCCTCTCAGTATCTGGTCTCATTTGGCTGCCCAAGACCTGGAGTCAAGGCTGATTTTGCTTCAATAGGACTTGGCCTGTGGCTTCAGAGCCCCCGAGAGCTCCCCAAGGTGCTCTATCTGCCCACTCCCTGATGCCTGATGTTCTTTTTGCCTTTGGGTGGAGTCTTCTGCATTTGCAAAGACTCGGGCATGCAAATTCAGTTACCACAAAGAAAAAGATGCCTGGGATTGAATTGGACAACAAGATGTGAGAGACAACCATGGGGTCCTTCCCCAGAGCAGGTTTGGAAGGAGGAGAGAACCTACAGAGGCTGGTGCTAAGGAGGGGAGGGAATCGTGCGGGTGCGTTCTCCCACACCACAGTTTTGCCCAACTGTGCAGAGGAGGCCAGAATTTTAGGCATGAGATTAGGAAAGGAGGAGGAAAGTGGAAAGAAAGGGAAAGGGCTCTTGTGTTAAGTTCCAAACAGACATGCTTGGGGGTTCACACCCTGGCCACCCCAACCAGCCTTTTCCTGCAAGGGGTCCACACCCCAGGCAGCTGACTGGCTGAGCCGCTATGCCAGGTGTCCACACCCTGACGCCAGCCAGCCTTGGTCAGAGGCTCCACTCCTGCTCGTGCCAGAGCAAGCTACAGCTTACCTTAGACTGCAGACGGGACTCTGAGAGCACCTAAGCTGAGGGCCTCTTCACCTCCAGGGCCTAGAGCCTGTGACAGCCTGCTGAAAGCGCAAAGCTCCTATGCAAGCATTTATGTGAATATGGACAACCAACTCTACACATAATTATTTTTTTAATTATAAAACTAACCTTAGATAGATGAAGGTGAAGGTATGGAGGTCTTCATTTCAGATTAGAAAACTGAGGCCCAGAAGCCTCTCCAGCCATCCCTGTGGACTTTTTTTCTGTCACTTCAGGTCTACCATGAGCCACTTATTATACCCAGCTAGAATCTTTAGGGCACAAGCAAGGGCCATGCGGCCTAGTATTTTCTAGGGCAGTCCAGTTCCCACATCCCCTGGCTCCTTAAAGAAATTTAGACTTGTCGCCCTTGGATCCGAGAATATTCCCTCCAGGTGGGGGAGGCATCAACCCATCTGCAGACACACCGAGGTCCTTCAATTTACAGCAGCCTCAATATTAAAGAAGACAATGGGGTTCTCATAGGTGTACAGTGCATCTCCCCTTAAAACATACTGACTCTGCCCCCTACCTTCAACCAAATGGGGAGAGGGCAGCCAATGCTGGGCTGGGCTGAGACCTTCCTGGGGTATCATGGTGGCGTCCAGAGTTGCAACCTGCCCTGTGTCACTTTCCTTCTATGTCTTCCACATGTTCCAGGTTGGCCACATGGGACTTGCTCACCCAGCCTCTAGATATTGCCAGGCCTCTCCCAGCAGGGTTGCTTCAGCCGTAATCTTGCGCCTCCATGTATCAGGAGAATGCAGCTGAGCATGGTAGTCAATGTCAAGGTGACGTGTGAGCCCATGGGTGGGGCAGGGAGCATTTCCTAGCGAGGGTGGATAACAAGAAATAAAGCGCCGCAGGGCCCAAAAGGGACACTGGGCCAGTCTCGTTAATTAGCCCTCCCTCCTCGTTTTCCTTTCTGCTTCTATGCCCTCCACCCTGGGAAGTGACTTTCCTTGTGGCTGTCACTGTTAATTTACATGAGAGATTGGACCAAGTGGCCACTGCCCACCCAGGGCCCCAGCTGTCATGAGGGTGGCACTGGGAGGGATGGCAGGGTTGATTAGGGCCACCTGCATTAGCCAGGCCTGATGTTCTGATACAGGAGACACTGAGCTGTGTCCTCTGGCTGACCTTCCTCCTGCACTGTGGCTGGCTCGCTCAGTCCTGAAGCAAGTGTAAGGCAGGCCCAGGTGGTACACGAATGTCATTGTAGAGACTCGCATGAACCAAGGCCCTCTGAGTGTACCTGAGTGAAGAATGAGAGTGATTTTTTCTCACCTCCAGGTCTCTTAAGCATGCTTCTGAAATAGCCTCTCTACTCCGAAATCTTGCAGTGTGGGTACAGAGGGGCGTGTTGGTCAGCTCTGCTATGGCCAAGACAGATCTGATGTAGTAGACTCAAAGGAGAAGTCACAGTTTGGCTCACAGTTTCAGAGATTTCAAGGAGTGTTCCCCAGGCTCTGAGGCAGAGACATTAGTAGAAGAGCTTGGTGGTGATGGCCAGAAAGTCAACTGAGAGAAAAGAGCTGAGAGAAAACAGCCAGGGCCCCGACATGCTCCTCCTAGACACACCAAGGCATGCTCTGCTGATCTCCTAAGCCTCTCTCAAGCCAATCAAGATTAGCATCACAGGTGATTAGATACAGCACACCGGCATTGAATACCTGCACGAGGAGCTAGGAAGAGCCAGGATAGAAGAGCGATGCAGAATGGATTCGAATCCTGGTTCTACCCCTCAGTGATTGTCTGAGCAAGTTACCTCACCCCTCAGAGCCTGCTTTCCGTATTTGGAAACAACACACCCACTTCCAGTGGTCCCTCATTAGGGAAGCTTAATGACTCTACTTGAAGTTCTTTGCAAATTCAAGACATAAGACATCTTGGTAGGTACACAAAAGCCATAGTCCCTTACCCTTACCTACTGCATAAAATACACTTTCAAAAAAATGTATATATTTAGTACAGGGTCTCACTCTGCAGTTTGGACTCATTGTGATCCTCCTGTTTCAGCCCCCTTAATGCTGGGATTACAGCTATGTGCCACCACGCCCAGTTTTGGTGGCTGATTCAGCGCAGCTGGGGGCGGGGCCAACATGGCACCAGGGATCAAACCTGGGTCCTTGCACTTGCCAGGTAGGTGCTTAGACCGCTGAACTATCTCCCAAGCCCCTAAAATACACTTTTATTGCAGTCAGATCCTCTGGTTAAATTCAAAAATGGCCATAACATCTAAAAATATAAATTGGCAATGGGTAACAGAGTTCATATCACCAAAAAGAAGATAATTCCACTGGCCATCAAAGAAAATTTGGACATCATTTTTGTTATACTCCCACCCCAGAGGGTCATAAAATTTAAAGCTAAGTAAAAAAAAAAATCAGGGAATTTATATTATAAAGCAAGCTATACTTGTAATAATATTGTGTACTAAATGACTACAACCCTTTCTATGGGATAATATGCCTAGTTTACCCAACAGTTAAGTAACTTTTGAAAGCTTTTTTTGTTAAAGAGAGAACATAAG
>PVKN010045036.1:0-10008 GCA_004027915.1 Capromys pilorides
CACTAGAGACTGGAGGGATGCACAAGGCCATTCCGGATATTTCTCTCCTTTTGTCCTTCCCCATATATCAGTCAGTCTATGGTCACAATATTTTACAGGATATGGGGGCATTTTGGGTTAGTCCTAATTCTCTGGTCGTGTATCAGATGTTACAAGGTTGGGAGAAAAGAATATTTTCCAGTTGTTCATAAAAGGGACCATTCTGACTTAGGCTACTCATTGTCACATTTTCAGGAAAGGGCTTGATCTCTTCTATGACTCCACAGATGGCATTCAAGATAATCTGGAGGTCTGATGACCCTGTTTGGGTTGATCAGTGGCCCTCACTCAGGAGACTACAGCAGCTCATACACTGGTTAATGCACAGATGATGCAGGAGCACCTAGAATACTCCCACAGCCCTTGGGATACCCCAAGGTTTCTAACAACAACAACAAAAAAAAAAAAAACTATTCAGGAAGATGGAGATTGCTACAGGACTTGCAGGCAGCCAATTGCACCGTGGAACCTATGGGAGCACTGCATCAGGGATTGCCCAGTGCTGTAGCTATTCCTTCACATCTTTTGCCCATGGTGATTGATTTACAAGACTGTTTCTTTTCTGTCCCTCTCCACTCTGAAGATAAAAAATGTTTTACCTTTCGTTTACCCTCTACTAATAATCAGGCCCCTGTGCACTGCTTCCAGTGTGCTGTCTGCCACAGGTAATGGCAAATAGTCCAGCGCTCTGCCAGGAGTTTGTGGCTGCAGCCATTCTGTCAGGACAACAGGCCTATCCATCTGCATACCTTATCCATTACATAGATGACACTCTTCTAGCACATGTGAATTCCTGTCCATCTTACCTCAAATGTTTAGCCAGTTACATGATGCCCTTCTCAATGCAGGTCTAATGATAGCCCCTGAAAAAGTGAAAACTATTGCACCTTTTTCATATTTGGGATATCTTATTCAACAGAGACATATTGTGCCCCAAACCGTTCAGATCCCTAGGGTTGGGATATAGATCAGTGACTAAGTGATTACCTGGTAAGCACAAGGACCTGCGTTCAATCCCCAGTACTGCACTGTGCCAGCCCAGAAAATGGGTGTGGTAGTGCATGCCTATATTCCCAGTGCTGGGGAGACTGAGACAAAAGAATCGTTACAGGTCCACAGTGAGACCTTGTACCAAATAAATAAACATCTTACAGCCCTAAATGATTTTCAGATTCTGCTTGGTAACATTAATTGGCTCTGCCCAGCCCTTAAGTTAACTCAAGATTTAAGTCTTTTCACACTGGGGAGACTCAGCCCCCACCTCTCCAAGGACGCTCACAGCAGAGACTATAGCTACAACTTAGATAAAGTTAATCTGGTTCTTTCTAATGCTCAGCTTTCTAGAGTTGAACCATTTCTCCCAACATTTTCATTATTTTCCCAACTCAGTATATGCCCACAAGGGTCCTATGGCAGTATCAGGGTCCTTATAATGGCTACATATGCCACATGCTCCACATAAAACTATTACTTCCTTTCATGATGCTATGGCCAAACTTATTGCATGTGGATGGATATATGAAATTCTGCTTTTTAGTCATGAAGTGCAAACTATCATTGTACTCCTTTCTTCGGTTCAGCAAATGTGAATATGTCAATTTTCACCATCTTGGCAACCTGCATTGGCTAACTTCTCTGGTGTTATTGATTGGCACTGTCCTTGAGATAAATTAATTCAATGTGCTTCCCTCCTACCCTTTGCTTTTCCTTCAAAAATAAGCTTCGTCCTGATAGCAGGAGACATCTCCAACTTCATGGATGGGTCAGCTTCAGTAGGGGAGGTTATGTAACAGCCTCCTCTTCCAGAATACAGGACACAGGCTTCTCTTCTGCACAAAAGACTGAATTACAAGAAGTCATATAGACGCTAAGAGATCCTTCATCCATTCAAATAGCCTCTTTTCAGACAGCGCCTGTGTCTGTGGTGCAATGCTCCACATTCAAACTGCTACTATGCATTCTGGTCAAGGAGATTATTTGCATTTACTTCACACTCTCCAAGATGTCACACGGTCACACCACGTTGCCTGTTTTATTGGTCATATATATTTTCATTCTCAATTACCAGGACTGCTCACTGAGGCGATCACTACTGTACACGGATTGCTGGATGTTGTCACTGTTGTTCTAGCAGACAACATTCAACAGGCTCCTACTTCTCATGCCACCTTTCATCAGAATGCATCTGCCTTACATAAACAGTTCCATTTGATCCAGGGACAGGCCTGATACATAATTAAACAATGTATCTCATGTATAATATGTCTTCTCTAACCTTCCAGGGGGCTCAGTCCATGGGGTTGTACCCCAATCATCTTTGGCAGATGGAGGTCATGCACATTCCTGAATTTGGTTCCTTGTGTTGGGTCCATGTTCAGTGGACACCTCCTCAGGGTTCATTTTTGCTTCTGCCTGCACTGGAGAGGCAGCTGAACATGTCACTGCTCACTGCTTGGATATTTTTAGTGTCCTTGGCTTCCCACAGACACTTAATACTGAGAATGGCCCAAAATATGCAAGTGCCGCCTTCCAAAAGTTTTGTAAACTTTTCATTTTCCCTTACCACAGGGATTCCTCATAACCCTCAAGGTTAGGGAATCATTGAACATTCTCATGGTATAATCAAAATTCAGTTACAGAAAACAAAAGAGGAAATCTTGCCCTACAAAATTCACAACTCATAATAGACTTCACTTGTCAGTATATACTATTAATTTTTTAAATTCTACAAAATATGGAAGTACAACTGTAGAAAGACAATTCCATCAGGTAGAAGAAAAAGCTAGGAGGGTCCTGCAGAGAGCTCTCCATACTAGACAGTGAAAGGGATTCAGTCCTAGGGCAGAGGGTATGCTTGTGTCTTTCCAGAGAATGCTAAACAATGTACTCGGGTACCATGGCATACTGTCAAGCTGTACCACAAAGCCAGATTGGGAGAAGTTAGCAGCGATGAGACTCCACTGGGGGCCTATGAAAGGAACTGACAAAAAAAACACTGTAGGCTCAAATAGGTGACAGAACACAGAGACAACTGAGCTGAGCTAACAAGTAAAAAAAAATACCAAAAAAAAAAAAAAAAAACCTGTGTATAATATCTATATTAACTATAGATAAAAAATTTCATTTCTTCCCAGTTTTTCTGATAAGAGATCTCTGAAACTTGACAAAGAACAAAATCTGACAAGTCTATTTGTAAATTTCTAAAAATTATAATAGAGTTACTGTAATTCCATTTGGCCAAAAATGTATTTGAGCACGCTCCGCACGGCTGAGCCTCCCACCCTGCAGAGAGCGGCAGGAGCTGTCCACCTACACACATTCATTGCCTTCAGAATATGAGGAGGCTCATGAGAACCAGGCTGCCTTCTAGGAAGACATCATGTCTGGAACTGGAACTGTAACTGATGCCAATCCCCGATCAATTTCAGTTATTACTCTGGGATCCTTAACCTTTGTGATTCTTTTCTCTTCCAGTGTCTGGGGGCATTGTCATCACTAGGAGGGTGTGACACTGGCATCTGGAAGGTAGGAGCCCAAGCTGAGGACGCCATTTGTCCCAACTCCCAGAACTCTGGAAGTAGACTCTTCTTACAAAACTATCCTAACCAGCTTCGCCCAGAACAGGCCTCTCAGGGCTAGAGCAGCCAGCGATGCACCCACTCCAGGCCCTCTGCCGAGGCCTTCAGGTACATTTGAAGCTAGACGGCTTAAGATTCTCTCGAGGAAAGGGTACTACATCCCATGCCGGCACGTGGTACTGATCAGACCCTGGAGAGAAAATTCACCCAATCTGTAGCGTTTCACAGCAGTGTTAAGCTGTCAGAGAAATGCAGGAAGTCTGCGGCCATGACACTGAACACTTCCACAGGCCCGACTCTGTGCCCTTGTTCTATCCCTACCTGGATGACAGGGCCTGTCAGCTGAGAGGTTTCCTTATTCAGGCCCAAATCATAAGTGCCATTCGTTCCCAATTTGGTTAAAACCAACATTGCAGAGTGCATTATGACTGTGAAAACACTTCCTTGCACAAGAAACTAAGTGTGCATGAGGAGGCACTGCATTGTTTCTCCATGTGAAAAACCAAACAAGGACCAAAGTATACATTAGGCATCATGAAATAGGAAAGGAGGAAAGAAAAGGTGGGGGAGGAAAGAAGGAAAAAGTAAGAGAGAGAGAGAGAGAGAGAGAGAGAGAGAGAACAAAGAGAAAAATGAAAACTGTAAATGGGAAAGAGGGGAGGGATTGAAGCGGATAGAGGAACAGCAAAAAAAAAAAAAAAAAAATCAAGTTATATTACGTACAGGTGCCGAGTCTCTATGCTGCATGTGATCGTTATGTGGATCTAAAATGTATCTCTCCTGTAACCCCAGTACTCAGAGGCTGAGGCAGGAGTACCACTGGGAGCCTGAGGCCAGCCCGAGCTACAAAGCAAGTCCAACAGTCTGCACATGGGAGCACACACGTGGAATCCCAGCCCTGGGGAGGCTGAAAACAGGAGGAACTCTAGGAATTCACGCTGTGTAGTGAGACCCTGTACCAAACACATAAATGGAAAAAAAAATCAATGTCAAAATGAGCTCAAGGCCAGCCTGAACTGCATAGTGAGGCTTTGTCTCAAAAAAAAAAAAAAGTTTTTTGGAACAACTGAGATGAGGGAAAGGAGAAAAAAAAGGAAGGAAAAACTATATGTGTATGTGCACAGGATAGCTTGGGTACTTACATTGCTGATTTCTACTGCTCTACTGAAAGAAATAGTTGATGCTTACATTTTTTTCTTTTTAATTTTTGACCAATTTTGCATGCTTATATCTGGTAATCTAAACAACTAATTTAGAGACAGCAATATGCAATATAACAACAATCATTGAATTCCTATAATTCTGTTTAGTGGAATTATCTATCACTTCTAATGTCTTCAAACTATATTTTACTCTGTTTAAAGAATAAATTTTAAATTTTTAAATGATAGAAATGAAGAGTAAACCACAGCAATCTTTTAAGGTATTGGTGAATTACAAATAGCCTGTGTTATCTGATAAATTTATTGCCTATGAAAAATAACATTTCTGTGTCTCTCATCAGATGCTCTAAATATGCTGAGCCAATTATAAAAGTTTCAAAGTAAAGCAAAATACTTTCCAAGAGTTGTATGAAAGCTCCAAGGATGTTTTTTACCTCAATTCCTTCACCTCAGCGGTGTCACTAAGCATTTCTAGCATTGTCCACAAGGTGGCACGACTGCACTAGCAACTTCGTTGCTGAGGAGGAATTGTTTTGGTGCAAAGGGGTGCAGCAGCGGTTGTAACCAGAGGACTCATTAGGTCAGGCGCCAGGTCAGCAGTGGCGGACCATTCCCTGCTGACTTCTCAGCTCCTGCTGAGTTGAATCGCATAAGGGCCTGGGGACCTGGAGGGAGGTTCTTCGTTTTGGTTTATTTTGCGCTGGAGAGGGGATCTGGAGCAAGGTCCCAGGGAAGAGCAGGGGACAGGAGCAGAGGGGGCAGTCTCTCAGGAAACATTTTGGCCCCCAAATTGTGACTCAGCCCCGACTTCTTGGGTGCATGCACAGCTCCCCGGGAGGGCTGCAGGGTCAGAAAGCACATATTTGATGCTTGTAGACCAGGTGACATCCACAATAACAGAACAGGGCGCACTGCAGACATGACACGCCCATAAGCTTGGAGGGTCATCCTCCTCCAGCCTCGTCTCAACACAGGCGTCCTCGGTGCCAAATCCACCATCTCACCACCACTGCAGTGGTTAACACTGCTTGGTTTGGCCAGATCAAACACCAGCCTAGATGCTGCTATCAAGGCATTTTAAGATGAGATTAAGGTTCAAGCCAGCAGGTAGAGTAGACCAACGACCCAGTCAACTAACGGCCTTAATAGAGCAAAGATAGGGAGGACAGAAGGAGTTCTGCCTCTTGGGACTTCAGCTGCAATGTCCTCCCTTCCATGAGTCTCTAGCTCCCGTGTGTGTGTGTGTGTGTGTGTGTGTGTGTGTGTGTGTGTGTGTGTGCTATTTTCCCCCTTCATCTGCAGGGATGGATTCCAAGACTCCCAGTGGATGCCCGAATCCACAGCTAGTGCCAAACCCCATGTGCTTCACTTAAAGTAAGCACTGTATAGCTTCTTCCTGGCAGGTACAAACTGTAACACACGACTGGTGTTTTGAAGCTGCTGCTACATAAAACAAGCACTGTGGTGCTGCAGTGTTGATCTAATCACTGAGTTACTTAGTGACTAATGGGCAGCTAGTGTATACAGTGCACAAACACTGGATAAAGGAATAATTTGTGTCCTAATGAGGACGGAGCTGGACTGTGCAAGATCATGATACTCACAATGATCTGTCATTTGAAATATGCAATTTGTCTATTTTCAGATTTTTCTATTTAAGAATCTCAGACCAAAACTATAAATGAGTGAAACTTCAGAAAGCAAAACTGCTCATAAGGATGGCTTACTACATGTGTGTACATGTGTGTAGATGCATGTATCTATACATACATGTCCTATTGGTTCTGTTTCTCTGGATAAACAACTCCTGCCACCTGGCCTCACCAACATAATCTGACCCATCCCTCCTCCCTACCCTCTGGGCTCCGCATTTCCCTCCACACAGGTCTCCAGACTCCACCCCACTTACACAAACCTCCAGGCCCCCTTGGCCTCCTGGAATCACGCCTTCCAGCAATGCCCCTACCTAGGCTGCTATGCCTACTGCCGCCCCCACCCATAGCAGTGTCCCCCTCAGTGTCCATCCAGTCAGTGGTCAGTCCTGCATCTCCAGCACGCTCTCTTCCTGTGTCACCATCCTCACACCCACCCCCCAGCCTATTCACAACTTCAGGCCCTGCCACAGTCCACACTTGGAGCTCCTGACCCTCCTTCCTTTTCAGCAACAGACACTATCCCCTTCCTGCGCATAAATCTGCTGTGTCTGTACAGCAGGATTGTTTGATCATCACCCTCATCTAGAATGCAAGCTTCAGCAGGGCTGGGCATTCCTGGCTTAGTTCATGACTATGAAACCCTCACGAAGCTGTTGCTAAGACACAGCAGGTACTGGCCCAGGAGGCACTCCTGTGTAGAATGAGCAGGCCCCTTCCTGGTCCTGCGCCACCAGCAGTAGCCCCTATGTAGCTGCTCCCATAGAAATGCCCCTAAAGAACGCTTTGTGCCCACTGTCTTCCTCTATATTCTTTGCTCTTCCTTGTCTGCAATACATGTAGCTTTTGTCTTACTGGTCTACCTGAAGCAGCACATGAAGCACCAGGTTGCCCATGGCTGTGTCCCATGTGAGGCTTTGTCTTGGGCTCTTTGGAAAAGCTGCCCTCAGGCTTGGCAAAGCTGGTCCCTTTCTTCCCAATCCACCCTCTTTCCAGGCTGTCACTGTTCCTGGTCCTGATCTGCCCTGCCCTCTTGTCCTTCTCAGTCTCTCACCTTCTAGACCTCAGAGCCCAGCCCCTTCTGCATTCACTCGCACCCTGAGATGACCTCACTGATCCTCACAATCCCCATCTACAACCCTGACTACTCCACCCAATTTCAGGCAGAGACATCTAACTTCCCACCCTCCTGGTGGGTGTCTCAGACTCAGTCACCAATGTCCCCTTTCCCAAAATAACATCTTACTCCCCCAAGGCCCACCCTCCCAGTCTGCCCTGTCTCTGCTTTCTCTTGTCCCTGTGACTTCAATATACAAGGTCAGCCCTACCAGCTCTGCTGCCTACACCCGAATCCCAGCACTTGCTAGCTTATCCTGCCCTACCCCTCAGGGCCAAGCTCTTTCCATGTCTCAATCTAACTACTGCAGCAGCTCTCAATGTTGCTTTCCCACATAGACACCAGAAGCATCCCTTCACAATGGAGATCATACCATGTTCATCCTTTGGATGCACTGTGATCTTCCCCATATTTCCCTTTCTCCACTCCTTCTACTCTTTCCTCTTGCTCACTTTTCTCCAGGCATGCATACACCTCCCACAGTTCATGCCATTAACTTTCCAAGAGCATGCACCTACCACAGGACCTTTGCACATGGCATCCTCATGATTTGGACCTTGGTAGAAATCTAGATGATTCTCTGAAGTCTTCAAGACTCTGCTCCAGTGTCCCCTTACCAGTAAAGAATTTCTGGTCACTATGCAAAAGCAGTAAGCTCCACATCTCTACTCTCTGTGACGTTTTCCAGTCTCCTGACTTCATTTGTTTTTCCCACAGTGCTCTCCAGTACACAACACAGCATGTCAATGGGAATAATGAGGTCAGGGACTTGGCCTGTTGTGTTCTTTATTATATTTCCAATGCTACTTAGAATGGTCCTGTGTCCAGAATAAGAGTTTATAAGTACGTTGCCTCAGACATCCACAATTTAGGAAACAGGCTTCCAAAGAGACTGCACCAAGAGTGAGCTCTCACGGCCCAGAGTGCAGCTCGTTCCAGCGGTGCCCTGGATCCCCAGAGGAGGCTTGGCCGGAGTCCACTGTTCATTGAAAACATGGCTCAGTCTGGGGAGCTGAATGCTGGCTCCTCATCCTCCGTGCAGAGAACTTCATTCCTACCCACAGCACAGGAGGAAGAGGGAAGGCGTGCCGTCCTCTGGGACAGTGGGAGAAGGAGGAGGAGACGCGCTGGCTCTCACCTGCCCTTTGGCAGCCACTGGACACCTGCAATCTCTCAGTGGATCGGCATTTTTAGTTTCTTCAATATCACAACTTCTGGACCACTCAAGTCTTCTGAGTCAAAGAAGGAAAAGGGGTTGTGAAAGAAAAATAGTAGTGGGGGTGTGGGCTAGATATATAACCAACTGCCCACCCCACACGCATTGGCTGTTCATGCTAGGACAAAACGCCTGACATGTACATGTGATGGGAAAGGTTTCTCTGGGCTCCCAGTCTCAGCAGGCTTAGGCAGGGTCAGGCAGCTCAGGGAAGAAGCGCTCGGATACAGGGAGCAGCACAGCAAGCCTGCCTGGCTCATGGTGGCCTGGGAGAGAAAACAAGGAATGGAGCTGGAGAGCCAAGGGCCAGGGCCAGATATTGCTCCCAGGGCCACATCCCCACGGCCCTCGGGGCACACCTAGAAGCAGCTTTACTAATCTCCCAGGGCTCTCATATGACAATCAAGTTGACAATCAAAATTCACCATCACAACAGGTAGCCAAACTTCAGCCCTCATAGCTGCCTGCAATGCTAGCTCGAATCATAACTGGAACATGAACTCTGCATCCTTGTCAGAAAACCCACTGAAATTAAATCAGTCAGTTATAGGCAGTAAAAAATGAAGCTAACATATAACAGCCAACCATGAAAAAGGTCACAACACTTCTGTCCCGAGTCCTGCTCTCTGCACTGTGGGGTCACTGCTGTCGAGCTGGCTTCTCACCACTTCTCGGAGGTCTTCTGGGTAGCAGCCTATAGCTCAATCTGCGACAACAAAGATCTATGTGGGTTTTTTTTTTTCTTTTTTTTTACTTGATCTGATTTTAGCTTTGACAGGGGCAATTGCCTGTTAGCCTCTCACTCCCAAAGAAGTTCCTTCATCTGCACCCTCCACCTCCATAATCGCCTTGCTCTACGGCCTCTGTGGCTTCCGACACCCATGTACACACGCAGGCAGGGCCACTTTCACCTGAGTCAGGAGGGTGAGGACTTTCTGCATCTTCCTGCGGCAGCCAGGCGCAGCTCTGGAGCAGCAGGTGCTGACTTCTGAGCCCCGCCGCACTCCTTACACCCCACCCTACATGTCTCAGTGAACTTGGCAGCCCTCCACCACCTCCATCTCCCAGTTTCCAACACTGACCCACCAGTAGATGGCCCAGCCATTCCCGAACCTTGGTAGCCATTTGTCTGGATGCTTGGTAAAACCCCTGCATCTAAAACCCACTATAGGGGGACCATCCATTCAGTGGCCCCCCTCCTGTCCCTCTTGCACACAGAAGCTTTCTTTCCCTCAATAAATAT
>PVKN010045039.1:0-10001 GCA_004027915.1 Capromys pilorides
TTTTTTTTTAAATCACATTCTATAGGGATTTATTAGAATATCAATGGCTGATGGAAAATACTGGTTCCATGTTAAGTCTAAGGCATTTGATACTCAGAAAGACAGTGATGTTAAGCTCAAATATCTATGTTATAGAGTAATAGTATCACTAAGCTTCTCTTCTGGAGAGTTAACAACAAGTCTGCAGCACAAAACATTAGAGAAAAAGAAGGGCTACAAAGACAGCCAATGCTTTGGCCCTAGACCCTCTAGGTCAGTGAGGACTCAGGACATAAGAGAACCTGTACTATAACATCCTATAACTCAGTGATGTCCCAAATTTTCTATTCAGGGAGATTATGGGGTCACAGAGGAAAGGGATCGATGATGTATAGTGTGCCTAAGGAGAGTCATCTAGACAGAAAACATTCTCTGAGGCTTTTACAGAGAGCAAACTGGTCAAGCAATGGTCTTGATTCATCCATATGGCTGGCACTGACAAAAGTTCTACAAAACGCTGTACATGGTTTCAGGGTAAATCCTGAGGGGATTTGACTGACCTTGGGAGATACAAAATTTACATTTTTTATTATACAGGTCTTGCTTTAACTTGGTCTTAACCATTCAGCAGAAAAGTTTAACCAGGAGGTATAAAAAGTAAAGCCATAATAATACGCTAAGCTGTAAAAGGCTCAAGTCAACAGCTTCCGACATTGCCAGTTCTACTGATAACCCACTACCATTATGGACTATGGGACTATACATACAACTACTTTCTCTTAGCTCAGTGAGAAGAAACACTTGTACCAATAGTGTTTAGATAAGATATCAGCCTGTATCTTATACTCTCAGCAACTACTATGAAGACAACAGTATACATTGTCTTCGAAACTGTCTCATTGTTATTTCTTTCTTATTAAAATTAATAAAATTAAAAAAAAGAGCAGGAAAGGGGTCGCACAGTAGTCAGCACTGGAGGAAACACCTGGTGTGACCTTTGTGATTTCAAAGCCTACGCATCCATGTGTGCATGTCTGTGTATGGATGTTTATGTGTGGGTGGTTATTTGGGAATGATGTGGGTCAGGAATCAAAAGGGAGAGCAGGCCAAGTGCATCTACAGCTGTAAGGCGTGTAGAGCTAAAAGCAAACCTTAAATGTTTTACCAGTTGGATATTCTGGCAAAGACCTCTGTCTGCCTGGAGAATTTTGATTATTTGCATTAAGGCAAAGGGAGTCAGAGGGAGAAGAGTGGTATAACTTGAAAACACAGCAGGTGAATGGGTTTGACGCTGGGAGTGGCCCACATCTACTTTTTGTCATTCAACACATCTAGAATAGAACAAATCACGGCCAGCTGTCTCTTTGCACTTACTAGCTGCTCACACAATATAGAAAAACATACAACTTCTTTGGAAGCAACAGACATTCTAATATTACTCTGTCTGTGATTTTACCATATCAGATTTAACACAATTTACTTATTAGGAAACCTGGGGTTCACTTTAAAGGGGACCTTTGTAGCTTCTACTGAGGGTCAGGCTCCCAAAGCTGCCTGACTTTATCTCCTGCACTGGGCTCTGTGTTGAGGTGTGAGGATGTCAGCTGGTGTAGCTACTCACCAGTCCTTCAGATTAACTAGGATGAACATGGATACAGCGGGTGCTGCCAGGGTTCCCAGGAGGGCTTGAGGAGACACAGGCCCTGTGTGCCAGGTTCTAGCTCTGAGTTGAGTACTTGAACAGCTCCAGTTGGGGAAGGAACAAGAATGCTCCCAACAGATCAAAGCCCTCAGTCTCTTAAAATGGAAATGAACATTTAAAAAAGGCCTTTCTCCAGGGAGGAATATGCAGTAAATCAGAGCTTTTGAAAGACAACTGGGGCCTGTGCTGGTTTTTGAATAACTTGCCATTTAATAAATGTTCTATTTTTGACCCTTTAGGGAAATATACAACTCCATCTGAAACTTATGGGTCAAAGTAATGGAACATTTTTTCCCATCTCAGTCTCTCTCTCTCTCTCTCTCTCTCTCTCTCTCTCCAAGATTTGGGAGGAGATAAATGATTTGGAAGCTTCTTTTTCAAGTTCACATGGAGACAAGATCATTTAACAAGAGAGTAATTGTTTGTTCTGAATGCCAGTTCTGTTATGGGTAGTCTTTGGTTGGTCAGGTCACCCATCTAAAGTTCCTGGAATCTTATGGAGAAGCCTAGGCTGGAGTTTTGAGGAATAATTCTAGACCTTGATGATAATCATGAAAGGCATGATGTGCTCACTGTGTGTTGTGTCTTCTAAATCACATGGAGTGTACACACACAGATTTTACATCATGCATCTTCTATGTGAGTGAACAAACAGTACTCCACATACATGTGACTAAGTTATTGGGTGTTTTCACGTATCTTCTAACCCCTACAATCCTAGACACACAGTATGCCCATGCTATGTTCTTGCTGTCTGGGTTTTTTTTGTGTGTGTGTGTGTGTGGGACCAGGGATTGAACTCAGGACCTTGTGATTATCTGGCAAGCACTTATTCCACTGAGCTATCTCCCTGGCCCCTGCTGTCTTGTTTTATTCTTCCTTAAAATCTTATTTGCCTTTGACTGTCTTTGGACAGGGTCATAGTAAACCTGGAAAGAGTGTCCATTGCCCCAAGACTTGAATTATTGAAAGGCAAACAGGCCTATTTGAGTTTTTATTGTGGTTATAGCCGAATCTGGGAGCAGAGGCTTCTGGTCTCCTCACATACCCACTTCCACCCCCCTCCCACCTGGGATTCCCACTAACCTAGCTCAAATTCAAGGACTGAGAGGATTTAGGATCTGAGGGATAACTCAGGCCATAGTGAGTTAAATTTTGCATGTTTTCTTTGAGTGTAGGCCAACAAATACTGAGGCCTCTCATAATTTTTCTGCTGGCTGTGGAAGAGTGCCATCAGAAGATGATTCATGAGAAGGACTTGCCTGGAAGTGAGTGAACAAAACTTAGTTGAACAAATTTAAAAAAAAATCCCAGAAATGCATACTGAAGCTACATAGAATCAAATTTACATCTTTAGCACTGAGAATCTACATTAATTATTTTTCTCACTTAGCTTGAGATGGAGAAAAAATTTGGCCAACATACTCTTGCTGGAGTATATGTAAAGCTTTTGACCGTGCATTACAATATGGGTTTATGGCAGCTAATATTTGCTTTGTGTGCCTCAATCTGTAAAGTGCTTTTTGTGTTTTAATTGCTTACTGAGCATGAATATGGGTACCAACATTAACTGATGAGAAAATATCTTGGCGAAAGTGGAAGTTGTGGAACTCTACCATTCAGGGTCCTGGAGCCTCTGTTCATCAGGAGCAACTATCTGACATCAACTCAGTATCTTACAACTCAATGTAATTCAGACACCAACTACTTAGAGTTAACACAGATGGAGCATCAAGGGCCCCAACAATATTACCCTTTTTCTAATGCCAGCAGCAAGAGTGGCCCCTGAAGCTACTCATGCTTTTGTCCAACATGGCAATAAATTTTGGAGACTCTGCTGACTCTCTGATTTGAGAATTCAGGAACACCATGTGTGAAACTCAGGAAAGTGTTATACTTACTATTGATACTTTATTATGAAGGTGATAAATGAGTGGGCAGATAATGAAGTCACAGGGCAAAGTCTTGTGGGCCCTGGTGCAGAGCGTTAAGACTCATGAGGATTCTTCAAGGAACCATACGTGTCTCCCCTCCAACACAAGGATGTACTATGTATCACCATCCAGGATCCTCTCTGAGCCTGCTTCTTTCAGGGTTTTACTGAGATTTCATATGTAAGGACGATTGATGTAATCGTTGGCCATTAGTGATTGAATTCAACTTCCATCCGTAGCCCCTCTCCTGAGATTGAAAGACAAGGCTGAAATTCTAACCTTCTAATCTTTTTGTCAGTTTTTCTAGGGGGCAGCCTCTGACCTGAGGCTGTCTGCTTCCTGGTCCCCCAAGTATGACCTCATTAACATAAACTTAGGTGTGGTTGACATGAACTCATTATGAATAGCAAAAGACATTCTTAGAGTGCGGAAGACCCCAAGGGTATATGAAACTGTGTGTCAACATCTGAGAGTAAAGCTCAGTTGAATTCTTTCTTATAGCACAGTGGTCCACAATAGCTAGGCTTCAACTAGACCAACACTGCCTTTCTCCTTTGTGAATGCAAACTGCCCTAACTCAAGAGGTGGATCTGTTACCTCTGCCTTGAATGTGATTGACTTTGACAAGATGGACATTCCTCAACTTCACTGGCCAAGATTTAAAAGAACTATGGAGTAGCTTTCATACTTTTGGAAGGTTCCCCCTTGGAAGTCAGCAGCCATGCTTTTGGGATACTCAGGTCAGGTACTGAGTGAACAGGGATGGTACTCAGAGGGTACATTTCAGTGAGCCCAGCAGTGCCATCTGGAAAGATAGCAGCTTCTAATTAGTCTAAGTCAATATATAGCTCTGTGATAAATCATAAACCACTGTAATTTGGAGCCAATAAACTCAGTATAGTTTGTTACTCAGCAACAGACAACTGGACACTTAGAGCCTGAGAGTTTTGTATGCTAGCAACAAAACCTCACAAAATATCCTTCTCAGAAGCTTTTTAGTTATGCAATTTTATTTTAACATATAAAAGAATGTTGAAGTCAGGCTCAATATAGAAAAGTCTTCAGAAGAATGTGTCCTATATTCATAGATTATAACATTAAGTCTGGCTGGTTAACTTTGATTGTGATTTTGCCAATCTTTCTCTTATCTGTTTTCCTGATACTTTCTTCTAGGACCGTTCCTGTGTCCTGGTTCACTCATTTTGTAAATCCATTCAAGGCCTAACTATTAATTAACGAAAATTCCTAACCATCTCCACAAAGAAGTACTCATCAAAGTAGATTTTGTCATTCTAGTCAACATTTTTAGTGCCTATATTTTAGAGAACTCTATATCCAAAGATCCATCAGTGCAATGAATCTCTTTTACCAAAGAGAAAAGGGAAGGAGGGAAGGAAAAAAGGAAGGGAAGAAGAGAGGAAGGGAGGAAAGGAGGAAGGGAAGGAAGAAGGAAGGAAGGTAGGGAGGAAGGGAGGGTATGTTAGGTGTTGGGCTCCTGGGTCTTTGGTAGATGGAAAAGTTCACTGAGGACCTGGGCTCAATATTTTCCACCGAAGTCCAAAACTAACTCACACACCACTTCCATTTTCCACTGAGGACTCAGACATGAGCCAGACCTGGATTTCACTAACCAGGCAGCCACATGTCCAATGTCATTTTATTACCATGGAAGCCCACATACTGGGCTTCCATGTTTTACTATGGGAGAAGTAAGAATTCATTTTGGTTGATGATTAGAGGTAGGCACTACAGTTCAGTCTTCCAAGGCATTTTTTTTAACCAAAATTAAAAGAACAGTAGGCACAGCATTGTAATAATTAGACTAGCTATCAACAAGGCTAACACTTTAAGGAGTATACTCCACTTTTAAAAATGCATAACATTCAAATATTTGTTTGAAAAGACCTTGAGGCCATTGCTAATCATTCCTAATATTTTACCCTTTTCATGAATTCTGTTGTTCACTAAGAGTGCAGCCTAGGGGTGAACACAACGTAGCATCTTTAAGTCTCGAAGAGATGTGGAGTAACTGTACACAGCAGCCACTTTTGTCCTGCCTGTACCACAAATGGCTCCTTGAGTGACTGTGCAGAGCTGTTTCCTCTTGGTCTCTACACCTAATGCCTCTGTTCTTCCCTTGTATTTTCACCAGTATTAACTTGTGAGGGAAATTTGCATCTCTTCTTGTTTGGTGTAACTTATGAGTTACCACATAGACAATGGACAGATTTGATTCAGTAGCATGCATTTAAATGTCTAAAATATGCAGAGTGTTAGAGGGATGCCATTTCACTCAGCACTCAGTGCTAACATCATTTTTTGAAATGCTCCCCATTTCTACAATGCAGCCAAAACTTTATTTATCATCATATTTGCATTTTGTGTTGTATTCTTGAACCAGCCAAACTCATCTACAAGCAAGCTCATTTAATGCAAAGTAGATTTAAATGTGACTGCTTTAAAATGGACCACCCTGCTTAAATGATCCTCGGGATGTAATTAGAAGAAACTTCAGCTCTGTGGATAGGCAAAAAAAAAAAAAAAGGCGAGTTAAACGATTTCCCTCTCCCTGGGTAATTTTTTGACCATGAACCAATAAAACTGCTTATCATGAAATGATTTATTTTTAATGCAACTTTCCCACAAACAGCTTAACAGGAGCTAGTTCAGAGATGATACACCACATTTGTGCAGACATGGAAAGTGTGTGACAAACCATGTTCATAGCTTCCTTTGTCTTTTAGATGAGAGAGAAAAAAAAATGAAAAAGGGAAGGAAGGAAAAATGAAAAAAATAGTATAGTTGTGGGATGATTTGTGTGCTGATTTTGCCTTTTATTCAAAAGCCTCTTGTTAGTTCATGAATGGTCTAAGATTCTGACACTCTAATTCAGCTTCCGTCCCAGCCACCATGATTGATAGCAATATTATTGAGAGTTACTCACATAAAAGATCACAATCCAAATAGGCTCTGGTAGTATTAGCATGCTTGTCAACTCTCCTATCCCTTCCACAATGGAGAATCTTGAGACAGAGCTGCCTCTTCCCAAACATGGATAGAGCCAAGCTTGGTGTCTGCCACTAAAAATAAAAGGCCATTAAACTTTCAGGACATGCTTGTACATTTTTGGGTGCCACCAAGTTTTCAAGATTTGAGCCAGTTCAGGGGTAGCACCAGCCGACCAGCATCTCCTAGGCAATGAAAGTAGTTGCCATGGAAACCCCAGAGCTGCACCCATCAACAGCTTTACGATTTTGACAGTTCAGAAAGTGACTATTTAGGAATTTCAATTAGAGCAAAATATACACATTAAGATGAACAAAATGTTTACTAAGTCTATACGAAATTATTTAACTATGCATTTTTTTTTATCAGAAAGTACATTCCTAAATGCATTCTGTAAAGGGAAATGGATTTTTGGGATAATGTAAAGAGTACTTGATAAAGGAAAAAAGATGTTAAAGTTCCTTTATCCCTTCTCCTTCTTTGGAAAGGAAATAAGCACCAAGAATAAATAAGCTGTGAAAAGTGATCAGCAGATTGTTCAACACGGTAGCCACAATATGCCATGCTTGTTAACATAGAACTTGGGCATATTATTGAGAAATGTTTTAGGATTTTATATTTGCCAGTTCTTTATATTTGTGTAGTTCTGGCAGTATAGTCTTTCTTGCAACTCTGCAGCACGGCTTACAACTCTTCTTTCATTTTTAGGGAAAGGGAATTTAAAGTTCCTGAGAACGGGAAGTGAGTTCTTAGCTGTGGATTCCAAAACAGAATCACACCACAATCACTATGGGCCTACATCAGTGTTGAACTCATGAACAACAACCACTGCTCAAATGAAAACAAGGATGTTAACAGATCCTTTGCATGGAAAGTGAGGCTTCGTGAAAAACAAAATGAGGCAATTTCTAACAGCAACAACCAAGATACTGCTGTATGATTGTTAATGATGACAATATTAATGTGCATTGTTTACTTCTAATTCTAATGCTAGTAATATAAAAGGACAAAATTGCAATAATTTAATTTTGCGACCTTAATTGACTCTTTTTCAATTCAGAACATTTCATTCTACAGATAGGATGTGTCTTTCAATGAGCCAAACAGATTAGGTTGGTTTCATGGAAAGAAAAAGGGTGGAAGGAAGTAGAAGCAACAACCAAAATGCAGATTGGTCACTTCAATTACATTTCATGTAAGATGGGAACAGGGACCCAGAATATAGGGAAATAACTGACAGGCTGGCGTCTGGTCATTTCAGGTTGCTTCTTTTTTTGCAAAGATTAAGACAGAGAGGATTTCATTATCACATCACTTGAAACTGGCTTCTTTGGGACATTTGATTTTATTTCTCCTCATTTCTCATAAGGTTGGATAAAAGCTGTGGTTTGGGTTTTATTTTTAGTGCAAGGAAAGCCATTTTGATTTTTGCCAAGTTTATAGGATCTAGTACACAAGAACTTAGTGTAAAACAATGTCTTCTGTTATTTTTTTTATTTGACAGTACTAATGTAAAATTCACTACCAAGAATAGCTATGCTAAGAACCTCGGTTCAACTTCTCCATCAGTTACCTTTAAGCTGTGTCTGAAAGGGTGACCTCGTAGACTGCTTCCCCTCGCTGTGTGGGCTCCCAGCTTCTGGCTGGCACTGGCACCAGAGACAGAGAAAAGAGACAAGAGATGGGAGGACAGGAAGGCCAGTTCACTCATTCTCCTAATCCTAGCCTTACCTGGTCCAGAGCACCAGCAATGGGCTCGTCCTTGGTCATTTCTATATCCCTCTTTGAGTCCTAAAACCTGCCACAATGTCTGTAAATAGTACCAGTCTTAGCAGTTCTTCTATCAAACTCTTTACTGTGACATTTCTGTCTCATCCAAACCTAACTGTTACAATGGTTGATAAACACATAAATCTTCTACAAACATTCATTCCATCTTTCCTGCTATTCTAAACACATTCCTTATATTAATTCTAATATTTGCAATAAAACCATAAGGTAATGTTGTCACTAGACTCACTTTACAGATGAAAGATTAAGGCAGGACCTGCTGACATAATTTTCAACACCTATTATTTCTTCAGTCCTCATGAATCCCTTTGGAGTGTAGGAACTTGGGCAAAATACATGGCAGCCCCACAAGTAAGGAGAAGTTTAGTTGGACCCTTCTCTTTTTCTGTCTGTGTTTCTAGGCCACACTGGAAGCAAGCAGTTTCATTCACAGTATGCTCCTACTAGGATATTCTGCTACACAACAGGCTCCAAAGTAATGTAATGAACCTCTAAATATGTGAGCTAAACAAACCTTTTCTGTTGTTAAGTAGATAATCTCAAGTACTTTGTTTCAGTCATGGAAGGCTGACTAACACATCCATAGGCCAAGAAAAGTTAACATACTGAGAATATTGTGATTGCTTCTCTACCAGTGATAGCTCCTTTACATGCACCTCAGGCTATAGGATGACTTTTCGTGGCATTTTATTTTATTTCTTTTCCCAGGTGTTCTTTAATTTATTTTAATTATATATTACCTCCTGGGAGAAGAGGAAGTAGAGAGCAAGTCTCATAAAGTGATTTGTGTGCAGTCTATCACTCCATGTAGGTGGCCCTGGATATTTTCATTAGAACTGTTGCAGATGCGATATACAACCACTAAAAGCAACTAATATCCTGGCCACAGATATGAAAAGCTTAAGAAAACAAAGAACTATAGTGAACAAACAAAATTCCTGGCCTGGGAGGACCAGGATGAAAGATATTTCATTGGGGACTGTAACAAAAACTTGAAAACAAATAAAACAGAGGCAAATGCACATACACACACACACACACACACACACACATACACACACACACACACACACACACTCTTTGCCTGGAAATCTGTTGAGATGATCTTAAAAAAAACCCAAAAAAAACATTTCCTTCATTACTGTTGTCCCCAGAGCCTGGCCTGATACCTGTAGTATGCAAAGTACTTAGGAAATATTTGGTAAGTTAGTGGGTAGATAAAGGAAAAAATCTTAAATTCACAAGTAAACACACAGCTGTGAGCAGACACAATGGGTGACAAAGCATGGAAGACTTGGGACAGAGTTCTACTGTCCACTCTTGTCAAGAGAAAGCATGTTGATCGAAGGAATCTAAGAGGATGAAATAGGAGCTCAATTTGGATTATTTTTCTCCCTTCAGCAAGAAGAATTGGCATCTGAGCTCTCTTTGGTAACAAAGAGGTAGTTGAAAAGCTATATACAGTTAACCACAAAAAAGAGAGAAGAAACACAGTACTATTCTTAACACTCGTGCTGGCCACAGACCGCAAAACTACTCAACCATTGGCATCTTACTCTCCCAAGCAGCCATAATGCCTGCTCTTCAAA
>PVKN010045040.1:0-10001 GCA_004027915.1 Capromys pilorides
TGGAAAAGAGCAGTTTCATGTTATGTTTAAGGCTTTTGCTATTCAGACAGTTAGTTCTTTTAAGCTCAACTGTTTGTTACAGAATAATAATATCATTAAGCTTGTCTTCTGTATGTTTAAGAACTAAAATTTGTAGACCAAAAATTAGAGGAAAAAATGGGGCTAAAAGCATAGCAAATAATTTGACCCTAGTCCCTCAAAGTCAGGGAGGACTCAGGACATAAGAGAACCTGTGCTGTGGCATCTTATAACTCTTGATATCTCAAATTTTCTGATCAAGGAGTTTATAGGCCCACAGAGAAAAGAGATGGATGATGTATCATGTGCCTAAGGAGAGTTACCTAGAGAGAAAGAAATCATCTCAGGCTGTCACAGAGAGCAAATTTGTCATCAATGGCCATGGCTCATCCAGATGGCTGACACTGACAAAAGTTCCATAAGATCCTGTACATGGTTTCAGGGTAAACCTGGGGAGATATGACTGACCTTGTGAGATACAAAAGTTACATTTTTACTTATATAAGTCTTGCTTTAACTTGGTCTTAGCCATCCAGCAGAAAAATATATCCACAAGACATAATAGGTAATGGCATATTAACATGCTGAGCTGTAAAAGGTTCAAGTCAACAACTTCAGACAATAGCCATATCTGCTGATGATCCACTACTATTATGGACTGTTGGACTATATTGGGTTATTTTGCTGAATTCAAGCACCTACAGTATTTGAACAAGCATCAAGTATACAAAGGTACTTCAAAGACTTCTCCAAATATGGCTTCTCTAATAACAATGGAACACCCATCTCTGACAATACAAAACAAAAAAGGGGATATAAATAAATGACCATTTTGTAGAGGGAAAATATATACATTTATACACAAAATAGTTAAGATAGATATACAGCTACCTTCTATTAGTTCAATGAGAAGAACGGTCTTTACAAAGACATCTTGTCTACATCTTGTCCTCTGAATGTCTACTATGAAGACAACAATATGCAATGTATTAATTATTGCAACTGTCCTACTAAACTATGTCGACACTGTTTCATTGCAATTTTTTCTGATTAAAATGAATTTTTAAAAGTCTGAAACATTGTAGATATGACAAGAATGACCTTGCAGGCTATTATGAAGACTTGGCTTTTACTCTGAAATTTAAATCATTCTGGCTGTGACAGCTTGTTTGCTGTATATGGAAAAATGAAAAGACAATATGTAAAAATGAGAAATTAGAATACTATTTTTTCGATTTTTTAAAGAGAATACAAGGGCCAGCCAAATAGCTCAGCAGATTAAAGCACCTGCAAGCAGGCTCAGTGGCTGGGGCTTCAATCCCTGGGCCTACTTGCCAGCCTCACCCATGGAGCATGCTGAGACTGCAAATGAGACTGGGTGTGGTGGTGTGCACCTGTAATCCCAGCTCTTGGAATGCTGTAAACAGGTGGATCACTATGAGTCTGATCTAGTAGTGAGACCCTAAACACCCTGTAAACCTTTCCCTAAAATAGAAAAAAAAAAAGAGTAGAAAGTAATATTAAAACAAAATTACCAGAGGTCCAGAATTTCACTTAACAAAATAATATGTATTTCACAATATTTGTAATAATGTAGTATTGTCTTCCAGTCAGTTATTCATATTACCAGATATGTGCCTGCGAAATTGAAAAGAAACAAATATATGAAAAATTAAGAAAAGGAAAAGAATAAACAATAGAAAAAAAGGATACGGAACAAACAAGATCAATTGCTCCTTTCTATAGACAAACAGAAATCCGCAGTACAGTTGTCCAAACCTTCCTGCCTACCTACACATATATATCTCTTTCTCCCACTTGGTCCCCTGTCCTTCTCCTCATCACAGTAACACTTTTCTTTTGAAGTTCATTAACTTTACCCAGTGTCTACTGTATTCTTCAGATTCCATTTTTTCTTTTAGGTTCTCATACTAAGTAGACAATAAAACATGTGTACAACAGGCCTTATTTATTTGACTTAAGTGTATGTTTTCTAGTTGCATCCATTTCCTGAAAAAAGACTGAAATTTATCTTGTTTTATATCTGAATAATATTCCCTTGTGTAAACACACCACATCTTCTTCATCCATTCTTCAGTTGATGTGCATCTCGGTTGTTTCCAGGATATAGGTAGGACAAATTATGCTGCTATAAATAAGTATACACATAAACCACTCTGGTATAATGTTTTCAGGTCTTCTGGAAAAACACTCAGACAGGGAAAGGCTGGGTTGAATGGGACCTCCAATCCTAGCTTTTTAAGGAATCTC
Source organism: Capromys pilorides (assembly GCA_004027915.1). Lineage (NCBI taxonomy): Eukaryota > Metazoa > Chordata > Mammalia > Rodentia > Capromyidae > Capromys > Capromys pilorides. The sequence goes on from PVKN010045040.1 coordinate 2,290, forward strand.
CACAGATTTCCATAGTGGTTGTATCAACGTGTACTCCCACCAACAGTGAAGAAGTGTTCCTGTTTCTCCAAAGCCCCTCCAGCATTTGTTATTGGCTGACTTCCTCGTGTTAACCATTCTTTATGGGGAGAAATGAAACCTCAGGGTTGTTTTAATTTGCATTTCTCAAGTGACAAATGATGTTGAATATTTTTTGATGTATTTACTTGTAATTTGTACTTCTTCATTTGAGAAGTGTATATTCATCTCAGATGCCCATTTTGGATTGTGTCTTTTAATTTGAGGAATCTGATATTTTAACTATTTATATGATCTAGATTGAAGCCCTTCATCAGAGGGAAAGACTGCTATAATTTTTCAGAATTTGTGGATTTTCTTTTTACTCTGTTGGTTATTTGATTTCAAGTGCAGAAATTTTTCAAACACATGAGGCTCCTCTGCATTTTAATAAAATATCCAACAGAGCAAAAAGGAAGCACACAAACTGGGAAAAATATAGCCAACTGTCTGTCTACATTCTTATACTTAGAACATATAAACAATCAAAAAGAATTAGTTCTCGCAAATTAAAAGACCTAGACAAAAAATGTGCATCTGAGATTAATATATACTTCCCAGAGGAGGAAATCAAAATGGCAAGTAAATATAAGAAAAAACGTTGAAGTTATACTACAGAGCTATTGTAATAAAGTCAGCATGGTACTGGCATAAAACAGACCTTAGGATAAATGGAGCAGATTAAAAGATTTAGACACAACTTCAAACACAATCAACTACCTTATCTTTGAAAAGGGGGCCAAATACATTCATTGGAAGAGTGATAGCCTTTTTAATAATTGGTGCTGAAAACGCTAGCTTTCCACATGTTGAATATTTAAAATAGACCCGGGCCTATAACCATGCACAAAACTACAATCAAACTGGATCAATATTTAATTGTTAAAACTAAAACTGTAAATCTTCTGGAAGAGAAAGTAGATAGAATACCTAAAGACATAGACAATAGGTAAAGAATTCATGAACAACAAACTAACTGTATGAGAAATACTTCAAAGAATCCTCAATTGGAATCTGGTCTTTTTAAAAAGTTTCTGCATGTCAAAAGAAATCACATTGCATGGCAAGCAGAAGGTCCTGAGTTTGATCCCTGGTACCACCAAAAAAAATCACCAACAGAGTAAAAAGAAATCCCAAGAAGTGGGAAACAATAATAGCAGACTATCTGTCAGACAAAGGAGTCCTATCTAAAACAAATAAAGAATAAAAAAATTAGAGTCTCTGAACTTGCAAAACCCAATCCAAAAATGGGCATCTGAGGTGAATATACACTTCACAAATGAAGGGGAACAAATTGCAAATATGTGAAAAAATTTCAAACTTCCTTGGTCATTCAAGACATAAAAGATAAAAGAATGCTTACAGACCATCTTACATAAGAATGGCTGTTGTCAAAAATTCAACCAATAACATTTTCTGGAGAGGCTGAGGGAATTATTTTTAAATTTCTTCTATAATTTCATCTGTGATCCCCTGCTTTTTGGGGGCACTTGTTATTTAATTCCCATGTGTTTATAGTGTATCTGTGGTTCTTTTTATCAGTAATTTCCAGTTTCATTCCACTGTGATCAGATAGTATGCAGGGGATAACTTCAGTTCCTTTACATTTACTTAAGAGTGCTCTGTGTACTAGTTATGGTCTATTTAGGAGAATGTCTTGTGTACAGTTGATAAGAATGAAAATTGTGTTGTTGCTGGGTGAAACATTCTGCAAAGATCTACTAATTTCATTTCTTCACAAGTTCAGTTTAGTTCTGTTACTTCTTTGCTGATTTTTTGCCTCGTTAATATATTTTTGTGACACTGACATGTTAAAATCCCCCATTACAATTCTATTATTGCTCACTTGATTTTTCATGTCTGTTAAAATTTGTGTCATGTAGGTGTGTACTCCCACATTGGGTGCATATATATTTATAATTGTTATCTCTCCTTCTTGCAATTTTCCCTTAAAATTATGTAATGACCTTCTTTTTCTCTTTGAATAATTTTTGGTTTGAAGCTGACACTGTCAGCAAGCAAGATACCCTTGTTTTTTATTTTTTGTTCCATAGAGTATTGTTTTCCATCCTTTGACTTTTAATCCATGAATTTCCTTTTGAGTTCAATGTGTTTGTTGTATGCAGTATGTTGTTGTATTTTGTTTTTTAATCTGCTCTGCCAGTCTGTTTCTTTTAAGTGCTGAATTCAGACCATTTAAATTGATGTTTATCACTGATTCATATTGGCTTATATTTGTCATGTTATTTTCCTGCTGTAGGTTCTGTACTTTTGCCCTCTTTTAATTACTTGTTGTTTCATGGTTCCTTTCTGATGTTCTTGAAGCTGTGGTTGCTTCTGTCTCTTTCTAGAAGATCTGTCAGTACTCTTTCTAGAGTTTGTTTGGTTGTCATGAATATCTCCAATTGTTCCTTGTCATAGAAGAATCTTATCTTGCTATTGAATTTGATATTTTTGCAGGATACGTCAATCTGGGTTGGAAGTTTTTTTTTTTTTTTTTTCAGGACCTGAAATACTTCACTCCAAGTTTTTCTTCATTTGATGGTTTGTGTTGAGAAATCTGCCATTATTCTGATGGGCTTTCATTACAGGTGATTCATTTTTTTTCTCTAGCAGATTGCAATATTCTATTATTTTGCTGAATTTCTAAGATCTTAATTATTATGTGTTTAGGTATAGATTTTTTTTGTGATTATGGCTGTTTGGAGTTCTATATGTCTCACTTGCTGTATGTCAGATTTTTTTCACATGTTGGGAAAATTATCTGTTAATCCTTCTGCAAAGAGTATTTTGTGTCATTTCTGTTGCTTCCTGCAGTTTCACTGACATCTATTACTCTTAAGTTATTTTCTTTGCATCTTCTTGTAGATGCTGAATTGTCATTTCTTGCATTCTTGTAGCTTTAAGAGATCCTCATTTTCACATTCATCAGCTACTCTGGTGTCTTTGAGGTCTGAAAGTCTATCTTCATTTACAGTTAAGCAGCTTTGCCAGCTATCAGTGAAGTTCTTAATTTCGTGGATATCTGCTTCAATCTGTTTCATGCATTCTAATTCTTTCCTGTAGTGTTAATTCAGTGTTTCCATCATTTTTTATTCTCTTTTTTTATGTATCTATGTCTTCTTTTGCTGTGCTGAGCAATACTTTCATGATTGTCATAATTTTTTTTGGACCTGAGAGATTATTTCCACTCTTATTTCTCCTATAGCCTGACGGCCTTGTTTCCTTAGTTCAGTTAGTATCATTACACAAATTTCAGATAGGTGATATCCAAGTTCTTTTATGTGTTTGTCTTCTGGATTTGTTTGCATGGGGTGGAGGTTTGAGATTGTCTTTTGCTACTGTGTTTTGGCTATTTTGAAGGTCTCAATTATCACCCAGACTTAGCAGTGGATGGAGAGTGATCAAGCTTGAATCAGTAAGGTTCCTGTTACAGTGGGGAGCATCATAGTTCTCACCTGGGCTCTCGCTACTAGTGCAGGTGACTTGCTGATGTTCAACAAAGCTTTATTGTAGGTTGTGTGTGGGGGTCCGATTCATCAGAATACCATGGATAACCAAGAATTCTCTTAAATTTTTAATAAGTTGGACCAGTGCCAACACAAGCTCCATGCCTGTGTGCTGGGGGCCAAAGGTCACAGCTCACCGGAATCCCACAGTCTGCTGAGAGACCTCCAAATTTCTTGGCAGGCAAAAAGAAATTCTCACTTGTGTGTGTTGGGCTTACAAATCAGCAGCTCACAAGAGTCCTGTACGCTTCTCAGAGTCTTCCTAAGTTAACAAGTTGGACATGCCCCAGCACAAGCCCACATCTGTGCATGGAAGTCAAGGGTCAGACCTTGCTAGAGTTCCACAGGCTGCCCAGAGTTCTCCAAAGTTCTTAAATGATTGCATTATTAAAGGAAATCTCTGTGCCTATGAACACTGGTTCCACAGATTTGCAGCTCTCTAGAGTCCCACAGGTCACACAGAGATTGCCAAAGTTGTTCTAGAGCACTATTATAAGTAGAAGCTTAAAGTAATTTATTACTGGAATTAGGCAGTAGTTTTGGAAATCATGAGACTTACTGTATTCTGGACATGTTTTGAATATGGGTCCAATACGTTTTCCTTAGAGAAAGGTTTCATGTTCCAAGAGTGAGTATGATCATAGGTGATGCAAGAATTATAATTCTGTGTAAATGTAAAGATGGATGTACCTCAAATTAAGATAGGGATAACTATGAGTAGAACAAATTCGGAAGTTTGGATAGATCTGGAGTTCATTTTGTATGTTTATTGCATATTTTGAGATTTCTGGATGTATAAAATATGACAACTAGATGGAGATGTTGAGATTATTGCTCATGTTTTTTCAACATAAATTAGAAAAAAGAGCTCAGGAGGAGAAAAGTCTGGACAAAAGGCATGCAATTACACAGAAGTTGATGTAAAGATGAGAATCATTTGCATTTCTCTCATATTTCCAACACTGTTTCAAACTCCTTTTTTAAAGCCCAACTCCAACTGAGACATGATGTGCTTCACATATGTAGGTTATTATTTTGATTCTTTGTATTCCTTCATATTTCATCAGGGCAAGGCAAAAATTACAAGCTCATACAATTTGCACAGTGAAACAACTACCCAAGTAACATATCTTTAAAATAACTTTCACAAATCTCAAGAGTAAGGTTCTCATATGAATGTCTCATTCTCAGAGGGCAATAATGTTTAGCTGCATGATTTATAGTGTACATTAACTTCGATGAAGGCCACTGTGAAAAGTAACTGGCCAAAATCATATCTAAAAGGGCCAGCCAAATAGCTCAGTGGATTAAAGTACCTGCTTAGGTAGACACAGGGACCTGGGTTCAATCCCCAGCATGTCATCGACCCAGTGTGCCATGCTGGCCCTACCCATGGGGTGCACTGGGATGGTGATTGAGACTGGACATGGTGGTGCACACCTATAATCCTAGCACCTGGGAGGCAGAAAATAGGAGGATCACTGTGAGTTTAATCTGTGTAGTGAGACCCTGACAACCCTGTACTAAATACATTTTAAAAAGCATATCTAGAATTTCTTCATAGTATGAGCTCAATTAACTGTTTCATATGTAAACAAATTGCCTAATTGCCTCACCTTTTGTAAGACACAAACTACGCAGAATCTTATAAGATCTTCCCTCAAGATGAAGTCAGCTCAAGCATGTGTGGCTTTATGCTTTATTGCTTTTGACTTCATTTGCATGTGTCTGTGTACATTGTGACCATAATAATAAAGAAGGTCTTGCTATGGCGCTATTTAGGAATGATGCTTGATAAGTCTGACTTTCACAGAAATATTCAGTCTTTTTAAAATAATCTTCAATGTATTATTTTACTTCACTCACTGTTGTAGTCATAATGATGCAAAATAATACATACCTTTCTTGGCGCTTTTTTATTTTTTTTCACGTAAGTTTTCATTGTGTTGTATATTATTCTAAATGTACTGGATTATTATCATTATTTCTAAACTCTGGTAACCTTTTCTCCTTTAGCAAATTAGTTTTCATTTTTGATCAACATAATCTACTCAACAGTTGCTTCTTCCTTAAATGTCTTCCTCTGTGAAATGCATGTTTATTTTAGTTATCTTTACACGCATGTCAATGTGGCCTAATACTGATGTGGCTCAAACTAGGTGCCTACTGAAAGTTATTGAGCAATTTTATCAGTTTATATCTTATTTTGTAGTAGGTAGCTTTGGAAACAATTGTTTGTAGAACTGGCAAAAAACAAGAATTATTTGGGAAGGAGTTATGAACTACAGTAATATTATAACAATGACTAACTTTCCCATATACTCAATTTTTGTTTGAGTAGGCCCTTTCTTGCGAGGGAAAATGTGATTCTTTCTTGAACTATTTTCCACCCCTGCACATAAATACAAAAACTAGTTGTACTTCATTCAAAAATTATAGATAGATGTGAGGCAGATATGCTGATATCCTGTCCCACTTGCTGAGAACATAGGCAGATACTGGAAAGCTACAGGGTTCTTGTGAGTCCAGCCTGTGCACAACACCATTGCAGAGAATAGTAGATCTGCTGGTAGTATACAGATGCAGAGCAGCTGCAAGGTACTGGTGAGACCAATTCACACTCACCACTTATGCAGAAGTTTGCTGAACTTTGCCTCCCCGACACAAGTAGCAAGATTCTTGGTGAATTATATATTGTCCACCCATACACTATAGCACAAAACCTACTAACTTATGCCCCACTACTGCTGAGTCAGTATCATCATGGGGAGCTTCAAAAATGCCAGAATATTGGCTAGGAAGATAGCTCAGTGGCTTAAGTGCCTGCCTGGCAATCACAAAGTCCTGAATTTGATCCCTAGTAACAAAAGAAACCAAAATGTCAAAACAAAGGTGGAAAAGGAAGTCTCACTCATGCAGTCCACCCAGAAGAAATCGAGAATATAAGAACATAGAAGAACACGGAAGCCAACCTTGAAATTTTTGCAAGGATAGTAACTGAAGTAAAGAAACAGGTCCATCAAGCTATGGAATAAATAATATCAGAAATAGTTTATTGGGTCAAAATGGAATGACAACAGTCATGCAAGGATTGCTTAGCACAACTAAAGAAGAAGTAGATAAAAAATAGATAATAGAAAAGCGATGAACAATATAAAATAGAATTAAAATGCATAAAACAGATTCAAATAGATGTGAAGGAAATCAACAATTTGATTGAAAACTGTCAAAGCTACTGGAACAAAACTGAAGGAAGATAGACTGTCAGACCTTGAAGACAACAGTGCAGCTAATAAATGTGAATAGAAAGATTTCTTCAAACTAACAATAAATCAAGAAGTAACAATCCAACAGCTGCAGGATGATGCAAAGAAAAACAATATAAAACAGATGTCAACAAAAATGCAGAAGTCAGCACAAATTACTTAAAAAGATTATTTGATGAAGTAGTAGCAGAAAATTTCCTAAGCAGGAGAAAAGAATCTGATATACACATAAAAAAGCCTTAGAGAACTCGAAGCAGCCATAATAAAAGTAAATCTACAGCTAGACACACAATAATCAAGATGATAGAAACTTAGCAAATGAATAACATATTAAAAGCAGAATAGAAAGAGATCACCTCTACTAGAAATCTCATCAGAATCACTGCAAGTTTGTTAACACAAATCATCAAATCAGTAAGAGCTTGGGCAGTCAAAACTCAACAGTAATGAAGGTATATAGTGTTCCTAAGGAGAGTCACCTAGAGAGAAAACATTCTCTCGGGCTTTCACAAAGAGCAAACTGGTCAAGCAATGGCCTTGACTCATCCAGATGGCTGACACTGACAACAGTTCTACAAAGCACTGTACTTGGTTCCAAAGTAAATCCTGAGGGGATTTGACTGACCTTGAGAGATATAAAAACTACATGTTTTGTTATACAGATCTTGCTTTAACTTGCCCTTAGACACCCAGCAGAAACGTTTAAACATGATGCATAAAATGTAAAGGTAGTTTAGTATGCTGAGCTGTAAAAAGCTCTAATAAACAGCTTCCAACATTTTCGGTTTCATCAGTAACTCACTGAAATTATGGAACATTTGACTATGTATACAACTACCTTCTCTTAAATCAAAGAGAAGAAATCTATTGTACTAATAAC
>PVKN010045042.1:0-10000 GCA_004027915.1 Capromys pilorides
GGTCTTTTGGCGCATTATGACTACAGATGTCAATTAGAAATACAATTAATGCTCAGTCCTCCTAAGAATTAAACACGCTCCTTTACTGACGCATTTAATACATTCCAATAACATTTATATTCTACTTAACAGAAAATATATTAATAACTTGAGTTTTGAGAATTTTAAGCATCAGTGGGCCCTAAATCCGGCTGTGTGACATTGCACCCATTCACTTTCTCTCCCCGGGTCTCAATTTCCTGATTTGCCAATTGGGGACAGTCAGTAAATGGGACTGGGCTCCTAAGAGTTCTTCCAACGCTTAGGATTGAGTTGACGCGGCTAAGGGCACTCAAAGCCTGGGGTAACCGCAGCGGGGGCTGCAAGGGAGCTTCCCGTCGTCATGGTCGTCCACAGGCAGGCTCGGGAGGGAGGGGGAGGGGTCGCGGACCGGAAGAGGCAGGGCAAGGGCCCCGAGCCGAGCTAGCTGCTGCGGCCGCGGGCTGACGAGGCTGGGACCTGAGAGGGGCTGGTACGTGTAGTTGTACGTTCGGTTCACGTTACACACTGTACGGCTCTTCACTGTTACATGGATGCACGAGGGCGGCGGGTCTGATGACCCCTTCTTAGGTGGAACCCGGTGAAGACCTCACAGCCCTATTCGGCCCTGCTCATAGACGTTCCGTCAGGCCCCAAGGCCCCAGGTGTCGCCCAGGTCCCACTCACGACGGTCAAGTCTGCACTTGGTTTGTAGGCCAAGACTAGCAGCCCGCGGCCCCCTCATCCATTCGCTGCCGCTACCCAACTTCCGGTGCAGCCCAGCTTCAGGAGGGCGTCCGCAGGCAGAAGCGGCTGGAAATGGCTCCTCGCGGCTGCCGTAGCCCAGCCCGCCTCACTATTGTCCCCGCCTTTTCCTCCTTTCCCGCAGTTCCCTTTCACTTCCGGGGTTGCGCTGCGTCGCCTGGTTCCGTAACAACATCCCGTTGGCTTCCCTCAGGCGGCGGGACCTTGTAGCCGCCGCCTCCCAGGAGCGCCTGCACTCTTCGGGGCCGGTGTGCTCCCCGGCCCGGGCCACCATGGCTACCAACCCGCAGCCGCAGCCGCCGCCGCCCGCTCCGCCGCCTCCCCCGCCGCAGCCGCAGCCCCCGCCGCAGCCGCCGCCGCCGCCGCCGGGCCCTGGGGCCGGTCCGGGCGCGAGCGGGGCGGGCGGCGCGGGAGCCGGCGCCGGGGACCCACAGCTGGTGGCCATGATCGTGAACCACCTCAAGAGCCAGGGGCTCTTCGACCAGTTCCGCCGGGACTGCCTGGCCGACGTGGACACCAAGGTTCGGGCGCACGGCCTCGGGGGGCGGCGGCGGCGGCGCCCGCGTTGCCCGCGTTCTCCCGCCCTGCGCGCGGCTCGGGCTGCGCGCGCTCCGCCGGGGCTCGGGCCCGCTCGCCCCCCGCCCTGGGCCGCCGGGGGCCGCCGCGGCCCGGGTCGCACCCCCGGGAGCCCGGCGCGGTCATTGTTCTCGGGGAGCCGGGCGGGCCGCGCCGCGACCTCCCGCGCTGTCTCGTGCCCGTGCTCGTGTCTGGCTCGTCCCTGGGTTTCCTTTGCGTCGCGAGCGGTCACCTCCTCCTGTCTTGAAGCCTCCTGGGTGGCCAGGGCCGCGCCCCGAGGTCCCGCGGAGGTGACTGCGAGTAGTGGAATCGGACTTGGGAACGCGCTTTACTGGCGATGGGGGTAACGGTGGCGGGAAGGCGGCAGATCGGGGCGGGGAGGCCGGCGGGCAGGCGGGACGCAAGCTCGGCTCCCGTAGGCAGGTAGATGGCCCCGGTCCTGCTTCTGAGTTGGGCAGGTAGAGCGAGGTGGGGCGAGGGGCGGCCGTGGCGCGGGGAAGAGGGGAGGGCAGGGCAGAGACCGAAGGGGGAGAGGCGCGAGCTCCCGCGGGCGCGGGAGAGGGGAAGGGGGAACGAGGACGGTCTTCTGCTCAGAAAGTTGGGGACCTGGAAAGCGGAAGGAGCAAATGCCGGAAAGTAACGGGTGGTAGCAGCAGCAGGTAAAATTAACCTGTTTTGGTAAGGAGTAGCACAGGACACCAGAAAAGGGAGCTCAGTGAAATGAGTGAAAAGCCAATAGAGAGGGGTTTGGAAGCATGGAGGAGAATTCCACCCCAGAGGGTGGGTGGGAGTCCTTTGGATTAGAGTTGTTGTGGTGAGGGTTATTCCGTAGCAGTTCTGGTCCGAGGAACCCTGGTTTTTTTTTGTTTTTTTTTTTTTGGGGGGGGGGCTGGGGACCGGGGTTCGAACTCAGGACCTGTACTTGCCAGGCAGGCACGTGTGCCACAGAGTCATCTCTCCAGACTCTCCCCCCCCCCTTTTTTTTTTTTAAAGACAAGTGTCTACAGCATCTGCGCGTTGCTCCGGGCGTGGAGTTAAACTGCGCAGTTAGGTTAACTTCTCAGGGTACCTGCATTTTTGTATTTTAAAGAATTTAGTTTATTTGGACGTGTTTGTCTAAGAATTATTTGGTTTTCTTTCTTTCTTTGTGAATGTGAGGAATATGCACAGCCACGTGTATTTAAAGTGATATCTGTCGCCTTTTTATTAATGGGAAAAAAATTCATGGTCAGTAAAAGTTACCCACATAAAACTCACTGTAAACAAATGGGAATTTACTTCGCTGTATCAGAAACCTACAAATATGTGTTATCATTGTGTATGCAACTTGAAATATTTAGCATACTGATTGGGAAAAGGATACGATGTGAGCCTCACCTTTTATTTATTCTATGTCTTTAATGTCCCTGTGAAAGCATTGTATTAAAAGCCTTTTTGTGGTGGGGAAACACAGGTCCTTTGACTGTCTGAAGAATGCTATGCCTTTCTCCCAAGAAAAGTGTGCATACCTACATTAAAATGCTCTTTCAGTAACTGAAAATGTTTGCCTTTATGCAGCTTTATGGGTCTCAACTTAGAGAGTTTAGGGCCCCTGTACAAACTTCCCCGTTTAAGTTTTTGAGGCCAGGAGAGTATAAGCGATGTTACCTTCCAGATAGGAAGCACTTGGGAATGTTTGTAGTTGTTTTATACTCAGGTGCTTGCACAAATCTCATCTTTACTGTTCCTCTTTTCTTCCTCTATTGTAGCCAACAATTTTGTCAACTTTTTAATTCTTATTGAGTCTCATTTATATACCTTTTTATTTAAAAAATACATAAGTTTTTCTTCATAGAAGCTTAACATCCATCACAGTGGTAAGTAGGCTAGGGTAGAAATGATTCCCTGTTTAAGCAAGGCCATCACTTTTTTTTTTTTTTTTTTTTTTTTTTTTTTTTTTTTTTTTTTTTTTTTTTTTTTTTTTTTGTCTTTTTGGGACAGGGTCTTGCCATGCAGTTCAGGCTGGCCTTGTGCTCACTTTTGTGGCCCAGGCTGGTCTCGAACTTGGACTGATTCTCCTGCCTCAGCCTCCCAAGTGCTGGAATTACAGGTGTGTGCCACCACACACAGCTTGCCACTGGTACTTTTGATACTTGAATCTGAAAAACAGACATGCTGTCTGTCAGAAGATCTTACCTGTAGCATACAGAGTTGTACCAATAACTGGCTGTTTTTTGTTTGTTTTTTTTTTAACATTTTTTAAAATATTTTTTATTTTTATTTTCTTTATTTTTTTATATTATGGCCGCTCAGCCTGCCCTTCAGCATGTGGTGCCGGGGACCGAGCTGCAGTCCCTGCGGTCACTTAAGCTTTCCTAAAGGTGCTTTAGACCGCTGAACCATCTTGCTGGCCCCAATAACTGGATTTTTTAAGTCATGTAAATATTTACGAATAGAAACATTTGGTAAGTGCTCTTCAAGAGCAAAACTTGTTATCCCAGCTAATGTGTTTAAACCAGGATAAGAAGTACTAAGTCTACTGCTACTCCAGGAGGCTGTAGAACTCTCCCAAACTGTCCTGTCATCAGTTCGCCTTAACTAAGGAAAATCAAACTGTAGTAGACCAGTTCTTCTCAAACAATAGGAGCCTACAACCCCAACTATTATTAAGGTTGTAGATGTGAGTTCTCAGCTTTCTGGTGCAAACCTGGTGGCTTCATGGTCACTCTTATGTTGTTAGCAAATGGAGAATATGAAGGAAAATCAAGAAGCCATCATTCTGTCCAAGGAAGGGAGCTATAAACAGATAAGAGTAGCTCCCCTCCCCCAAAGTAACAAAGACTGATTTTTTTATTTTTATTTTTTGGCAGAACCTGCGATTGAGGGCCGGCGAGATAGCTTAGTGGTCTAAAGCACCTGCTTAGGCAAGTCCCCCAAGCTTAGGCAAGCATGGGGACTGCGGTTCCATCCCCAGCACCCACTGTGCCAGCCTTACCCCCAGGGCAGACTGAGGCGGCCATTAAAAAAAAAAAGAACCGAGGATTGAACTCAGGCCCTTGCACTTGCTAGGCAAGCACTTATTCTGCTGAGCTATCTCCCCAGTCCCAAGACTGACCCTTTTTTGTTGGTTTTTTTTTTTTTTTTTTATACACTTTCTGGACATTCTCCTTTATAAATTGGCTTGGTCAGTTTATTCACCAAAAACATTTACTGAATGAATTCTATGTAGTAGGCACTCTTAAGGGAAGGCCAGGGGTCCAAGAGTGAACCAAAAGTGTCGCTGGTACAGATCCTATGTCCTATCAGAAGAACACAAAGCTAATAGATAGCTTTTAGAAAGGAAGGCAAGCAGATGGGACAAGAATTGAGCATGCACTACTTTGTTTGGGTCAGTTGTGGAAAATTTCATTGAGATCACACTTGAGGTATCTCTTAAGGGATGGAAAGGGGGGTGGAAAGGCCCAGGGCACTCCTGGAGACCTTAATGAGTGCAGAAGACCAGAGCCTACTAAGAGGGAAAGTGCCCCCCCTTCCCAGATTTTAATACCAACCTATTTGTATGAGATTTTCTTCCCACTGGAAGCCATTAGAAGGTCTTGAGCAAAACTTATTTTATATAGGTTGACCATGAGTGATTATTAGTAGTGTTTCCTCTGTCCGCTTTCACAGTTTACTTCGGACAGTGAATTATGTGGTTACCCTAATTTTAGAATAGTACTGAACTTTGGTGGGAAATAGATATTAGGTGGCCCAGAGTAGCCTTAGAGGCCAGGCGCTATGTTTCTAGGTAGGAGATGAGAATTTTGGAACAAAGTTAGTACAGAAGGTATTTGGGAGGTAGTTAGATCCTAGATATACCCTGTCACCAGCTCTGACAGTTTGCCAAAGGAAGGAGAATTTGAAAACAAGAAAAAATTACTGGCTCAAATTGGAACCTGTGGAGGGATAAGAACTAAATGTACTGTGATAATTTGACTCCCCCCCCCCCCCACCCACTGGTGCTTGAACTCATGACCTTGCGCTTGCCAGGCAGGCACTTGTGCCACAGAGCTATCTCCCCATCCCTGATAATTTGACCTTAGCGTTAGATTTGGGAACGCTGTAAAGAATTAAGCTTAAGAATCATGGTGGAGAAGGAATTGGTTTTAGTTCATGCCAATTCAGGTAAATGGAAAATATGAGAAGTAATTGTGAAGCTTTCCTGTAGAGTAGAAAACAGACATAAGCACAAATCTGAAAATTGGAAGTGATGAGAGACATTTTATAGGGGTGAAACTGATCATTCTGTGTGGTGTGTAAGTACCCAGTCATCTGAGAACTATTTTAATTGATTTTCTACCAACAGAGTGATAGATCATGTGAAGATGAAAATTAAGGGAGGAAGAGGAGTGGGGAGATAAATTATCCCCCTTCCCCAACATACAATGCAGTAGAAGGCTTGCTGAAATAGTATACGTATAGAAGATAGCAGGGACGTGAAAGAAGGCCATATACACTTCCCTTGGGTGTCAGGATGGCTCTGTGAGTTGAGATAACCTCTGGAGATAAGGAGTTTTTGCCAAGTGGACAGGAGGAATGGTGGTTGTGTGAGCATCTGTTGCTGGAGTGTGAATTACGTCATGCAAACAGTACAAATGAAGGCTGCATTTTGCTGCATTAAAAAATCATTAAGGGCCCTGAAACTGCCTACGTACGCTAAGAGCCCCGTGAGAGAAAGTGAAAGACCATGAAAGGTAGGGACGACCTTGAAAAAGTAGAGATGGTCTGACTGCCCTTTCTCTGCTCCCCTTACAGCAGGGGTTCTCAGCCTGCTCCCCATAGGGATATGGGGCTGAAAACTCTAGCAGTGCAGCTCTCCTGTGCACTGTGCGATGTTTGGCACCCTCCCTGCACCTCACTAGATTCCAGCACCACCTCTGCAGTTGCGGCAACCAAAGTGTCTCAGACTTCTCCAACCTCTGTCCCCTGAGACTGAAATCGCTACTGCTGCCTTCCATCACATTTAGTGCCTGGTGTGAGCAGTTGCCAAGGCATACATCTTGGCTGTGCCAGTTATCGCAAACTTTCTAAAGTGTATTTGACGGCTGTTTATTCTTTCCCTGTGATTGGTCATCCAGGGGCTGAGCTGTCATGTCAATATGGGATGTCCTGCTCCTCATTCTGCACTCTGTAGCACTTGCACATCTGTAATGCTCTGCCTACATTGTGAAATTTCTTTCTTTCTTTTTTTTTTTTTTCCTTTAAAATTTTATTTATTTATTTGTTTGCTTGTTTTTGTTTGTTTCTTTATTTATTCATTTTTTGGCTGGCTCAGCCTGCCCTGGTGGTGGCGCTGGCGCAGCATGTGGTGCCGGGGATCGAACTGCAGTCCCCGCAGTTGCCTGAGCCCTCCAAGCAGGCGCTTTAGACCACTGAACCATCTCGCCGGCCCCTCTTTCTTCTTTATTTTTTAAACTTTATGTATGTTATGGCCGGCTCAGCCTGCCCAGCGAGTGGGGCTGGCGCAGCATGTGGTGCTGGGGATCAAACTGATCCATGTGGTTGCCTAAGCTTGCCAAAGCAGATGTTTTAGGCTGCTGAGCTATCTTGCCGCCTCTGCATTGTGAAAATTGTGAAATTTCTGAACTGATTTCTTTTTCTTTCTTTCTTTTTTTTTTTTTTTTTTTTTTTGAGACAGGGTTTTGCTATGCAGTTCAGGCTGGCCTTGAGCTCACTTTTTGTAGCCCAGGCTGGTCTCAAACTTGCAGTGATCCTCGTGCCTTAGCCTCCCAAGTGCTGGGATTTCTGAACTGACTTTTGTAGTTGACATACCACACTTAAAAAAGGCCTGCCTGCTTCTGCTTCTTAGCTGTCATCTCATAAGTTAATATTTGGTTGTGTTTTATATTATAATTCTTTGTGTATGAAGAAGTGTGCTTTTCCTCTTTGTGTTCCTTATCTTCAAACAGTTTGGCTGAGAGAAATTAGGATTTGAATGAGTATAAATTAATAAAATTGTCATATGCTATGAAATTAGTTTGCCATGTTGATGGAGAATAAAGATAATTCAAGTTCCTGAGCCTGGTACTAATAGCATGTAAATGGAACCTTGTTAATACGTGTGTTTCTGTTTCCTTTCTAGCCTGCCTATCAGAATCTAAGACAGCGCGTTGACAACTTCGTTGCAAACCACTTGGCAACTCATACTTGGAGTCCTCATCTCAACAAGAATCAACTAAGAAACAATATTAGACAGCAAGTCCTTAAGTAAGTCTCAGAATTCCTATTCTGGAACAGGCTTTAAAATATCACATCTGGGGCCGGGGAGATAGCTGTGTGTAGAATAAATGCTTCCCTGGCAAGCATAGGGTCCTGAGTTCAATGCCTGATACAGAAAAAAAAAAGTCACATCCTACTTTATTTGAAAGTAGAAACATTTTAGTTCACCTACTGATGTTGGCAGTTTTTGTAGAGTTGGTATGGCTACTCTGTGGGATGTATAATTTTGGAGTATAATCTATTCATTTTCATTGTTTTGAGAGTCTCACTAGTTTAGGCTGGTCTTGAACTCACAGTGATCCTGCTGACTCAGTGTCCCAAGTTCACAGGTTCTGCCTTGCTGAACACTTCACACTTCTGTCATAAACTTTAACAGCATAAAGTTTTGCTGTCTACTTACAGGATTATTTGAAGGAAGAAATTAAGACCCTTTAAAAAAAATCAAGATATAATATTGGCTGGGTATGGTGGCGCACACCTGTAATCCCAGCACTTGGGAGGCTAGGGCAGAAGGATGGGTGCAAGTAGTTGGAGACCAGCTTCGGATACAAAGGGAGCTCAGGGCCAGCCTGAACCGCATAGCGAGACCCTGTCTCAAAAGGACACACACACACACAAAGATAGAATATTAATAGATGATTAATGCCATGATATCCTATCTATCTATGTTTACAGCTATTTTCCTCACCCTCCGTTGGCTTCATTCTTGTTTTACAAATAAAACCATTAAACATCATTGAAGTTAACACTTTCCCTTGATGTGAAACCAAATCTTCTAATACAGAGTCGCGCCCCCCCGCGCCCCCCCCCCCAAACTTTTTTTTTTAAACATTTTTAATGACTTTAGCTCTGCTATTTAGTGATAATGTAGTGGCAGGAAAAAAAAGAGGCATTTTGAGTGAACGTAAAGTAAGAGCCGGAATGCTAGACAGACTGGTTGTGTGTGTGTGAGTGTGATAATTTACTCCAAAAAGAAAAAGGAAAACTTGGTGTACGGGCTTGTCTTAGATTTTGAATATAACCATGTGCTATGACAAGAAGACCCTTGACTCTTGCCTTTTCATTCCACAAATGGAGTAGCTAAAGAGCTACTCTTCCTCCTGTAATACTTTCAGGAACATTTTTGAGAGTAAATGTGGCTTTTAAACAGTTAAGCCAAGTATTTTATACCTGCCACCTCTTGTCTTGTAAGAATCCACCTACTGTGAGAGTTGCAAGCCACAGGAAGACCTGGAAGTGAAAATTCACCTTAACTAACAGACCCATTTCCATTTAGCCCCAGGTAATAGTAGAAAGCAGGAAGCTGCAGGCTTAAACTGTTTCTCCTTGTGAATAAGAGAAGAGCAAAATGAACAATAGCGTTGTTGTCCACATTTAATGGATGTTTGAGGAATCTGTGAAAGAGTCCAGGTGAGATCAGAAGATGCCGTTAGAGGCTGCATAATAATGCCTGTTGGGAAAAAGTCCAGAAAAACAAGAGACGGGAGAAATGTGTTGGGGACGGACTTGGAGGGTTCCTCTCTCCTAGCAGGCCTTCAGGAGAATAATAACCAGGAGAGCTCTGGAGTGGGCGCCGGGGCAGGCTTACTGCCAGCAACTGCTGCACCTGGCTGCTCTCTCTCCACCAGTGATCGCAAGATTTCTGTAAAAGCATGTTTTACAGAATGTTGTGTTCTTTTTCTTCATATCTTCAGAAATCTGGAATGGAAGACAAACTTAGTGGTATTTCTTGTACTTTTCAGCATAGATCTGTAAGATAAGAAAATGGTTATTTTCTTTAATGTAACTCAACTCAGATCTTGTGAAAATCGACTACTGAAAGCAGTTGTACAGTACCAGCATGAGACTTAGCACAGAAACAAGTTTGGAGAGGACTGAGGAGTTCGGTGACGAGTAGTGATGCATGGTAGAGCCGTCGTCCTCTGAGTAGCAAGGCACACCTTCACTTAGAGATATCCTGGGAGAAGAGCAGCAAGCAGTCTTGTGTAATTTAGGCATTGCTGTTTCCTAGGACCTCCTCCGTTCCCTTCAACTATGTCTTTTTTTTTTTTTTCCCTGCATTGTGGGCTCCCATTTGGGGCTGAGATGGCAGGCCTGGGGCCCAGCTTGTGGGGCCAGGGATTGAACTCAGGTCCTTGTACTTGTCCGGTTGGTGCTTATGCCTCTGAGCTATGTCTCTGGGCCCCAACTATGTCATTTTTTTTTTTTTTTTTTTAATTTTATTTTTTATTTATTTATTTGTTTGCTTGTTGTGTTTGTTTGTTTCTTTATTTATTCATTTTGTGGCTGGCTCAGCCTGCCCTGGTGGTGGCGCTGGCGCAGCATGTGGTGCCGGGGATCGAACTGCAGTCCCCGCAGTTGCCTGAGCCCTCCTAAGCAGGCGCTTTAGACCACTGAACCATCT
>PVKN010045045.1:0-10006 GCA_004027915.1 Capromys pilorides
ATCAAAACGCATGTTTAACACTTGAAAGAATCAACAAATGGGACCTTCTCCAGCTAAGAAGTTTTGCACATCAAAAGAAATTACCAACAGAGTGAAAAGACAAACCACAAATTTTGAAAATGTTTTAACTAAGAAGTATTCAGACAAAGGTCTTCTACCTAGAATTTATAAAGAATTAAAAATCACTGGGGTCCCAAAATTCAAAGATCCAAAACAGAAATGGGCATCTGAGATGAACACACACTTCTCAGAGAAAGAAATTCAATAAGCCTATAAATACATGAAGAAATGCTCCACATCACTAGCCATCTGTGAAATGCAAATTAAAACAACACTTAGATACCATCTCACTCCAGAAACAATGGCTATCATAAAGAAATCAACCAACAACAAACGTTGGAGAGGCTGTGGGGAAAAAAAAAACCCTTCTCCACTGCTGGTGGGAATGCAGACTGGTGCAACCATTATGGAAAGCAGTGTGGACGCTCCTTAAAATACTAGAACTGGAAATCCCATTCAATCCAGCTATCCCCCTAATGGGAATTTTCCCAGAATACTCTTATACTGGTTTCAATAAGTACCAGAAAGTTAAAACACAAAATTTTCTGAACCTCTCATTTTAGAGGTCTTGACAAATGTATTTCTGCAGTAACAGGGATTCTCTGTCAGAGGAATACATTGAGCAAAGCTGAACTTTTTCTGAGTTGCATTAGTGAATACTGTTTTCCAATGAAATTGAATTTAAGTGGCTGCAAATTAGAGGTCAGCATTTCCTGTGTTTTCCTGAAAACACCTGTAAGCAAGTATGATCAGAGAAATATGAATTTTTTCTTAGAAAAATGGTAAAATCTTACTCAACCACTGCAAAGCCCTACTAGACAAAAAGCAGAGGATATAGCTAAGAAATAAATAATTTCATAAGTTGACCCTATTTCCTTGTCATCCAAGTACTCACAGAAGGATCATTAAATATGCAGTGATTACATCTCCACAATTCAGCAGCCCTCTTGTAAGTCAGGTTCTTTATCTATTATTGAACTTCTGTCCTCTTTTCTTTGCTTCTATCATGCTCAGCTGAGGCTTTGTTACACTGCTTAGAAAAACTGTAGTAAAAGTACATCTTTAAAAGCACTGCCTCCTTGATGAGCTAAGGCAGCAAGGGACTATGAAGGCACAATTAAACTAAGAGAGGAAAAATTGTTGTATAAATGTTTGTCTTGGTCATTTTCTCGTCACTGAGACCCAATACCTACTACCCACACATACAGAAGGAAAGGTTGTTTGAACTCAAGTTTACAGCCCGTGACTGGCTGAGTACCACACAGAAATGGTGTGTCAAGGACGTATGGCATAAGAAAAACTCTACCCTTCTTGGAGACCAGGAAGTGCAGAGGGGAGGGAGGAGCTGAGAAAGCAGAGAAACTCTTCTGAATCTCAGCCCCAATGACCCCAATGACCCCTCTGACCATCCCCACTTTCCAACACACTCAACTACTAAACTAATGTTTGGATGAATCCACCACGGATTAAAATGGCCTTATGACCCAACCACACTCCAGAATCCCTGATTCTGATGATATGAATTCTGGGGCACATTCTAGATTCAAAAACAATGAGTTTCTAAATTTATTAGGTTACTTAAATAGAAGTGCACATTACAAAGCACATGCTGTATGATTCTATTTATATGAACATTATTCAAGAACAGACAAAATTATTCTGTAGAAATCAGAACAGATACCTGTGAGAGAACATGCTGGAATCTTCGAGAATGTTCAAAAATTCCAGGATCATACTGGATTCATCTGAATATACATTTTTAAAAATTCTTTTGAAATTTTACACTGATATGTGCATTTTCTTCCACGTAGGTTTGTCTCAAGAAAAATATACATCTTTCCTAATGATCTAGAAAAAAGACAGAGAGAGAATGAATGATATGGCATCGTGTAAAAATTTGAATATCCCTAATTCCTTTCATATACCTTTTATTTTATTATCTAATTATACTTTTTTCATATAAGAAAAACTGTGGATTATCTTAGGCTGTGAATCTGGTTTATTACATTTAACATTATGGTCTCAAGGTACATCCATTTTGCTACAAATGACTCAAAAGTAACATTTTTTATGCTGGAGTAATAAACTATATTTTCTTTTTTCTATTCATCAAATAATGAACACCTAGACCTCTGCTAATATTTAGCCATTATGAATCATGATGTTCTAAGCACGAGCATCCAATCAATGAGAAACATACTAAGTCACCATCATTAAATCATAGCTGAATAAATTATGGCACTGAAAACATAATTAGAGATGGTTTCTTTAAACTTTCATTATAGATGAGGAAAAAAATGAAAATGCTTAATTCTTCATATGGAAGACACCAAAAGTAATGTGCTGGTCTGAACATGAAAGTGCATATGAGGATGTCCATATGTAGAGGTGAGCACAGTCAAAAGGCCTGCAGAAAAAGTATCATTATAGCGTTACTTCTGGTTAGTGGGATCACAGATGGAATTTATTTTCCTGCTCTCACTTTTTGCTATTTTTCTAATACTTCATAAAATGTTGCTATCTTAGTATTTTGTTATTGCTATAACAGAGTGCTTGATACTGGATGGTTTTTAAATAAAAAAAGTTATTATGCTCACAGTTCTGGAAGCTGTGTATTCAAGTCTGCATGGTCTTAGCCCCTTGGCTCCTGGTGAGAGTTTTGTGAAAGAAAAGCAGAAAACCTGTTGAATATGACTTAGAGAAGGGCTCAAAGAGGCCAATGTTTAATATGCTCCCCTCATGAAAACTACCTGTAAGATCTAATTCAGTTTCAAAAGGAGTCATCAGTCTCCCTTAAAGGCCTCCACTTCTACCCCTGCCACACTGGCAAGTAAGTTTTTAACAATTCTAGTACAAACCATACTTACTACTTAGAACTTTATTAAAATAAAACTTTATAATGTTCAACAGTTTTTTCAGATGTTGTGGTACTGAAAAATTTCAAAGACTCCTTTCATGACTGAATTTATCGCAATTGTTTATATTTTGTTTAAATGTCATTTCACTAGACATAATACTTATGCTCTCAACTTAACATGCAAAAATAATTAGGCTCAAAGCTTTGTAGATTCAGTCTGGGATCAGCTGGCTGCAAGGCAAAAGTTTAAAGAATATAGCTGAGCAAACATGCTTAGTTTGTAGGGGCAGAGCAGTAAAGTAGGGAATCAGGCTGGAGAAAAGCAGGTCATGGACCACAGACAAAATCTAGGAGCACATCTTCATGCCCCAACACACAAAAGCAAGGGAATGCTTTACTAAGGTGCTGGGAATTTTTAGATCAAGATTAATGGTCATAGAACCTCTTCCTATTACATAAATAAAAACTTTTTAGGAAAGTAACTCAGAAACCTAGAAAGTTCAAATCATCTAATAAGTCTCATTTAACTGAATATTATTGAGATTTTCCTAACTCTCGAATGTGACAGTAATTATGTTATTACTATGTTTAATTCCTAAATGTATGTCTTAGTTACTCTTCTCCCATTGCTAGGACAAATACCTGACACTCAAAATGAGGGAAGGAAAGGTTTATTTAACTCACAGTTACTGGAGGTTTCAGTCCATATTTAGCTGGCTCCAAGGCAGAGAGGCACATGGCAGGGAACAGCCCTTCATGATGGCAGGCAAGAGCAAGAGAGCAGGGAGAGAGTTAGCAGCAGCTCAATCAGCTAACTCTCTTCCTCCCTTACATTAAAATGTTAATCACCTGCCCCAGGGGAGGAGCAGTACTTATTTCCACAATAATTAATTACAAATTTCAGAAGCTGCCCCATGACTTCAGGAGGTTTTGGGGGACACCTATACACAAACCATAACATTCCACCCTTGGACCCCAAAAACTCATGCACATCCCTTTATGCAAAAAGACATTTTAGCCCATCTCTAAGAGTTGTCAGTCTCAACAGTTTCAGCATTGCTGAAAAGTCTAAGTCCCAAGATTCTGTAAACCTCTATACAAATGAAGTTAAACACATCCAATATGCAAAGGCACAAGATATAAATTACCATTCCAAAAGTTATACACAGCAGGATACCAAGCATTGGGACCAACACAAGTCCAAAACCCAGAAAGGCCAACATTAAATCCTATAGATCCTTGTGGCATATCCAAAGCAACCTGTGGCAAATTGTAAGCTCCATGTGGCTCTGCCTCTACAGCACTTTTGGTAGTTGTAGCTTCCATGGCTTCTCTCTCAGGTTGAATTTTCTCCCTCTTTGTAATGATCTACATTCCTCGCTTTTCCAAACTTCTGGAGTTTCCACTGAACAGGCTTCTCACTCACAACTTTACACACTTCCCTCTCAGGGGCACACTGGCCTCCCAGGCCTTCTGAAATCAAGGGGGAAGCCTTCTTAACCTCAGAACTCCTGCATTCTGAATGCTCCTAAAACCACTGCCACATGTATGATGCCAAGGTCTGCTGACAGCTGGAGAAGTAGACAGGCTTCCTTCTCTCTTGGATATAAGGGTTGAGTGCATGGATCTCTGAGCACTCTGACACCGAATCTGAGGAATAAATTCTCCATGCCACCGCCATTCTGGAACCCAGTGCTACCACTGGCACCATTCTGGAACAAAAGACTCAGTGGCTTTCTCCTCAAGGCAAAGTCTCTGACCTTTACAATTCTGAGGCTGCAAAGGGTGGAGACCTGCCATCTCCTGTGATGCCCTCAGGCCATCTTTTCCATTCTCTGGTTCCTTCTCAGCAATGGAGATCCTCTTAGCTCTGTCTTTGCAGTCCACTTATATTGGCTCTTCCTTTCTGGCCAAACTCACATTTTGAGCCATCCTGTTGGGCTCCTTGCTCTTGATTTGCAACATAAATCTGACTAAAAGCCCCCAATAGCAGCCATGCCACTGCCTCAATATTTGGCTGCTTTGAAATATCATTTGAAAGATAAATCAGTCCACCATGCTTAATCTCAGTCTTAGGCAAAGTCTCTGGACACACACAAAATGCAGATAACTTCTCTGCCAAGTCAAAGCACAAATGATCTGGAGCCCAACAACCAATGCAGTCCTTCTTCCCAGCAGAAACCTCCCCAGCCTGGTCTTTACAGGCTGGCTTTCTATCAGTCTTCTGGTCTGAACTCTGACCAGAATCTCCCCTACAGACGAGCTGAAACTATTCCAGCTCTACGCAAGTAGGCAACATCTCCAAACTCTTCCTATGTCTTCCCAAAAGCTATTTCCAAACGCTTGTAATCCACATGGTCAGATTTAGCCACAGAAATAACCCCACTCCTGTGGTACCAAATTCTGTCTTAGTTACTCTTCTCTCATTGCTGGGACAAATACCCGACACTCAAAATGAGGGAAGGAAAGGTTTATTTAGCTCACTGTGACTGGAGGCTTCAGTCCATATTCAGCTGGCTCCAAGGCAGCGAGGCACATGGCAGGGAACAACCCTCCAAGGTGGTAGGCAAGAGCAAGAGAGCAGGGAGAGAGCTAGCAGCAGCTCAAGCAGCTAATTTCTCTGCCTCCCTTACACTGAAATGCAAATCACCTGCCCCAGCAGAGGGGCAGCACCCATTTCCTCAGTAATCAATTACAAATTCCAGAAGCTGTCACATGACTTCAGAAGGCTTTGGGGGGACACCTATACACAGACCATAACAGTATATGACTGCAAATTGTTGGTCCTTTTGAAGCCTACAACAAGCAAATTGCGATAGACATTCCTGTACAAGTCTTTTCTGTGGTGATATATTACTCCTTTTTAGTACATAGCTATTATTGGGTGTGGCTATATAAAAAATTACAAACTATTTTATAGAGTGGCTGTATGATCTTGTACACAACAGAATTTTTGAAACTGGTAGGTGCTGCATAATCCCAGATATACTTGACTCTAACACCTTTTAGATATTGTCCTAGTGTGTTTGATTTGGTATTTCACACTCATTTAATTTGTTCTTTTCTAAGGATTGATGGTAATAAACTATGTTATGTGATTACCAACTATTCATATACATTCTCACTTGCACAGCTTCTCAAAATTTTCTTTCCTTTTCTTACGGCTGTCTTTTTATCACTGACTTGAAAAGTACTTTAGTTGCTCAGAATACAGCATCAATATCTTCTAAACATAAGTCTATGAGTAGACATATGTGTTCCAAATTTCAAATACCTCTTTCTTCAGAATATTTTACATCATATTCATTATTCATTAATGCAATAGCTTGACAGATGCCTATGAAGTATTTTCTTTGTTTGACACTGTGTTACATTTAAAACTTGTAGAACTAAATCAGATCAAATCTTTCCTCCCAGAGTCCATAGTGCAAGGCAGTAGCCCACAGCATGAGGTCACACGCTCTGCAGAGCAGCACCACGCTGAGCACTCCCTGGCTTCAGACAATCTTTGTCCTTCTGTTGGGGCACTACTGCTCTCCCCATCTATTCCCACTTTGACTATTCTACTTTTCCTTTTTCACTGTGCCCTTCTCACTACCCTACAGTCCCCCAAGCCCCACCTTC
This sequence comes from Capromys pilorides, assembly GCA_004027915.1. NCBI lineage: Eukaryota > Metazoa > Chordata > Mammalia > Rodentia > Capromyidae > Capromys > Capromys pilorides. Next base: position 6,542 of record PVKN010045045.1, read on the forward strand.
TCTACATCCAACTAAATCCTGTGCAGCATATTTATCACAATAGCCTGTAGAAAAATTATCACAATTGAAAAGTGTTAAATTATCATCACTTTTGTTGAGATAATTCTTTTCAGATTCTCATTTTTTCCAGCCAATTATCTCTAACCAACACAGCACTTATAAGAAGAATCTAGAAAGCACATTTAAAAAATGCAGAAACCTTAGATTATCATCCAAACATTTAGGCTCAAACAAGTCTTTATATATTAAAATTCAACATGGGTCTGACTTCATATCCTAGCTGTATCAACACTCATGTTGTTTTTTTCTCCTCAGCTGTGCTATAATCCACTTTACAATAATTTATCCCATGTTAATATTATTTCGCAAGTCACTAAGTTTCTAACATTACCATTTCTAAAATGGCCACAATTTCTTATTTTCAGGGCAAAGAATCTGGGCTTAGTATAAGCCCTTTCCAAAGGGTCCCCTTCTTCCATCTGGAGCCCTGAAGTCTCCCAACTCTCTAGTATACCCCAGGGATGCCTCAGCTGTTCTCCATTAGTCCTCACCCTGAGGGAGTAAACCTAAGACACTTTTTCTCTAACACAGAAGAGGAAGGATAAAAGTGACAATATCCATCGTGCTCCTCCTCTATTCTGTGTCTCTATGACAAATCTGCCTCCGTAAATCCTGTAAGTTACACATGGAAGGAGCTTCATTCCATTGAGACTCTAGCACACACAGCTGGCAAGTGTTAAAGAAGAGTTCCAAACCTGTGTCTGATTCTGAACCCAAAGAACAGCATACTACATTAAGTAAAAGAAAATAAGCAACACTAATTACTAATGATTATAATTATACCACTTAGCAGAATAAGTATAAATTACTTCACAGAAGAAAATACAGCAGTCCCTTCGTGCCTTAGATCTATATCACATGCACCTCAAAACTTTAAAATTTGTGCAGTTTATAGAAAACAAGACAATCCTTGGGTGCTTTCTACTTAACAAATATTACTTTTTTATTGAACTTGACTGTCCACCAGAATTTTTGTTTCAACACCATCCCAGCACTCAATGTACTTATTTTCTTAAGAATGAGAGATCCTTCCACAGATCCAGTATCTTTATACTTGGTCAGCATATGTATGCAAAATGGTTCAGTTTTGAGATGATTCACAAAAGTAGAGAGAATCCTGGTGGTAGGACAATCTCATTTCACTCCAAAATCGCACAGCATAATCCTAGATATTACAATTATATTTCATATGAAGGGTAGTTTACAAAGGGGATAGAAGAGAAAAGCAATAGAGTCCAATAGGTTCCTTAAGATCTGGAGGTGGAACACCTGGAAAATAATAATTTAGCAATGAGAAAAAGAAGTAGAACTCTGTGAATTAAGAAAAACTGAGAGGAAAACTAGAAACCATAGAAAAACTGGTGAAACTAAAGGCATCAGAGCAAAGCATGAAGCTGTTTTGATTACTAAGCTGGGCTTCTGGGGAGGAGGTCCTGTCTCTGCATTTCCTCCATTCTAGGTGATGTTTGAGATCATGCTCCAGAAGCAAGTTAGATGCTAAGAAGCCCCAAACATATCCTGAAATAGCTTGAAGAGGGAATAAACACAAAAAATGCAATGAAACCCAAGGACACTTTAGAGGATAATAAAATCTAATTAAGGAGACCTTCACAGTAGTGACAGAATTTCTCTATCCTAGCTGTCATTCAACACACACTGCAAAAACAATAGTGACATGAAGAAACAAGACAAAACATCTCCCAAAATCCCTAGCTCCCCAAAAGCTGATCTCACAGACGCTGATACAGAGGAAGCTATAGCCAAAGAATTCAGAAACCAAGTGGTCACACTGCTTGAAGGGATAAAGGAAGAAACATGTGTGGCATAAGATGCTTAGTGACTTCAGAGTATTTAGTTAAGTTGGCATGGATTTTACCAACAGAATATTGGAGGATTTTTAAAAAGAAATAAACAATAAATGAACTGAGTGAAATGCAAGACAACACACAGATGATCATATCAGAAATTAGAAACTACAAAACAAACAAATGAAATATATGGTATAAAAATTTAATGGAAGCCATTGATAGTGGCACACCCCTGTAACCTCAGCGGTTGGGAGACTGAGGCCGAAGCATTGCCATGAGTTTAAGGCCCACATGGGCTGCGTAGTAAGTTCAAGCTCAGCCTGAACTATAGAGTGAGACTCCACCTTGAAAACATTAATGTAACAATGGATAGCAGTATTGATCAAAATAATGATAGTGTCAAACATAGAAGAAAAGGTGAACATAACGGAGCATAATCCAAAGATACGCTAAACGTGACAAGACATCATGCAATCTGGATCTATCCGCCAGCTTCTTAACCATACACACACACACACACACACACACACACACACATATACACACACAGATGCACGCATGCATGCATGTATGCACACACACACACACATTTCAGCATTATAGGAATAATAAAAAATTAGAAGGTGACTCATAGAATTTTTAAAAAGTGTTCATTGAAATCATAGCAGAAAAGGGTGCCAAATCTAGGAAAATCAATGTTAAAGTGCAAGGGAGCTCTAGAACCCAAATAGGCATGAGCAGAATCTCTTCATGAGACATCAAAACAAAATTTCATAAATTCAAAAAAGCAGAACATTATTACTACATGGCATTAGTGGAAAGCAGCAGAAAACCCACAAAGGCAAGCCTATCCCAATAATTGAATTTATTAGCACAAACCACTAAGACCAGGAGAGCTGCAAGTGAAGTTTTCAAACCCTAAAAGAACATAATTGTCAACCCAGACATTTATATCCTGAAAATTGCCTTCTGAGGACTTCCCATAAGAAAAAATATTCTAAAGAAATGCATTACTTGGGCCGGCAAGATATCTCAGGGTCTAAAGCACCTGCTTCTGGTTTAGGCAAGCACAGGGACTGCAGTTCTATCTCCAGCACCACATGCCACACCAGCCCCACCCTGATGAGCAACAAAAAAAAGAAAAGAAATGCATGACTACTAAGCAAGTATTGTAGAAAAAAACATTAAGCACCTAGCTGTAATGAGTCTAAGTGCCAATGGTCTCAACTCCCCCAGTCAAAAGACAGACGGGCAGACTGGATCAAAAGACAAAATGCATATATTGATTACACACCTCACCCAAAGAGAAGAGATTGAAAGTGAGCTTTACAAGACAAATGCCCCAAACAAGCCAAAGTCATTGTCTTATTTTCAGAATCAGACAATATCAGACCAAACGTGATCATAGGAGATAAAGATGGCTACTGCATACTGCTGAAAGGAATCATCCAACGGGGAGGGCAACAATTGGAAATATCTAAACACAGAATACTGGCACATCCAAATGTTAGAACAAACACTATATGGCTTGAAAAGGACAGATAACAATGTGATCATAGGGCATTTCAATACCTGGTTCTCATAATAACACAGGTCA
>PVKN010045046.1:0-10005 GCA_004027915.1 Capromys pilorides
ATACCGAGTTAGAGGAAGCTTCATTTTGAAGTATTAACATGTAATTTGATTCAGATCAGGCGTTAATATGAGAATTAGATTTGAAAGTCATGAAAAAACTGACTGGTAAATTCTTCTGCATTTGCAAAAATGTAGAGTTATGCCATATATAGGATAATGACATAACATATATTATCCAAAATATCTACTTTTATTATTAGTAGTAGAACAATGTATATGGGCACTTTGCAAAATTGAAATCCATAGAACTAATTAATAATTGAGAAACATAAATAAAAGATACTTTATAGCTTATGCAAGTTTGGGTCAGTAAGTGTGGCTGATGTAATTAGTCAGGGAACAAAAGGCTCCTGGCCCTGTGACGTCTCAGAGGGGACAGAGAGCGGGCGCAGCTCCTCTCTAATCGTCGCTGTCACAGGGCCTGGGGTGGGTGTGGAATGGTCATGTGGATAAGCGCTTTTGTTTTCTCTTATTTGAGATGTTCCCTGTGCCTTTGGATTGTTTAGGTGGCTGTATCTTTGCTCCACTGCAGTCATTTCAGTTACTCCACCCTCTCAGCCTAAGATGTATGTCATGTATGTCACAAGTCAGGCCTCTCGGAGACTTCATCTGCAACCTTATTTCTCTAAAAAGCCTTCCTAATTTATAAAATGAAAAAAAATTATAATATTTTTATTTTTCAGAATAAGCTTGGTCCAGCAAGGTGGCTCAGCGGTCTAAAGCACCTGCTTAGGAAAGCTTAGGCAACTGCAGAGACCGCGGTTCGATCCCTGGCACCCAGGGCAGGCTGAGCCAGTCATAATATAAAAAACAAAACAAAAAAACAAAAACAACAACAAAAAGTAAAGTAAGCCGTATTCTGCTCTAAAACAAAACAATGAGGAAAATGGCTGCAGAGCCAGTTGTTGTTTTACTTTGAGAACTGAGGTCACGTGGTGCATCTGCAGTGAGCACCCGCTCTGGGTGTCTGTTCTGAGAGCCTTACAGCCCGCAGAAGTCTCTCTCTGTTCTCATGAGATCTCTGCAGTGGTTCACGCCTTATGGCCCAGCCACTGACGTGCACCTGATTACTAGAAACTTGAAGTGGGATGAGGATAACCGAAGACTACTTCTAGGTCTTATTTATCCCCCTGACTTCCTAAACTGACCTTTCCAAGGTCACTGTTACGGTTTGTGTCTAGGCATCCCCGCAAAGCCTCATGTATTCAATGAGGCGGGTTCTAGTTTGTGATTAATTCATGGTGCAGTGGTGGGGATTATGGGTATGAGTGCTACCCAGCCCTGGGGTAGGTAATCTGCATACAGCGTAAGGAGGGAGAGCTGCAGCAGCTGCCCCCGCCTCTGCTCTCTGCTGTTTTCTGCTGCCGTGAGCTGCTGCCCTCTGCCATGTGCCCTCTGCCTTGGAGCCAGCCATGGACTGAAACCTCCACTAGCTGTGAGCTAAATAATAAATCAGCCTTTCCTTCCTTAATTTTGGGTGTTGGGTATTTTGTTCCAGCAAGATAGAAGTCACTGAGACAGTTACCAACTGTCTCCCCATTATCAAAGCTGACAGTGACATCCACATCTCCTGGTGGCTTGTCATGCCTAGAAGTAGAGTCAGAGACATTGGCAGGCAATAGGCAGGTGTCAGCGGGGAGAAGGGTTAGCATGGAGATGCAGAGGGGACCGTCGCGTACACACAGGTCACGGGGTGCTTTTCACTGTGGCTGTTCTTGGGCCTTGTTCAGTTTTGTGAAATTCTGATATTTGAGGTAGCACTGAAGCTGACTCCAGTGAGGGGAAAAGTGCTCCAAAGCAAGGGAACCGGGCAGCAGCCACTTTAAAGTCATGCTCGCTGAATTTTTGCATCTTTCACTGAGATAGGAGCTGTCTGTTTCTCTCTTTCCATTTTGGTACTGGAGACTGAACCCAGAGCCTTCATAAGAAGCTGAATCCCCAAGCCCTTTTTCTTTTTTCTTTTGAGACAGTGTCTCACAGAGTTAACCAGGCTGGGCTAGAGCTTGCAGTCTTCCTGCCTGAGCTTAGAGGCATGCACCCCCATGCCCAGCTAAAACGTGTTTATTTCTATTGTCAATGACCGTGTAAAAACAGTGTCATCGCCCTTGGTCTGGGGATATTTTCTGCATCGTCCCCAACGGCTGCCATAGTGACGTAACTTGTGAGGCTAAGCTTCAGCCTCTGGAAAGCTGGTGTTTTGAATATTTCCTTAAATATTTTCCTTTAGTATTTTCAGTACTGTAGCTAATTTTTTAAAATAATAGGTTGTAAATTTCTGGAGTTAGTAAGATATTGTTCCGTCAGGTGGCGGCTGCAGTGCAGCAGTGTGTGCAGTACTTGGAGCTGTGTGAGGCCCTGAGAGCGGATGAGCTTCTGGGACATTCGAGGCCTGGTGGTGAGTGCTGTTTTATACATACCGTTAAAAATGGTCAATTTTATTAATAAGGGCAGCTCGGAAATTGTTTATCTATTTATTATGTGTTTATTTTGAGAAAGGTTCTAGGCTTATTTATTTATTTGTTTATTTCTGAGATAGGCTCTAGCCTGGCCTTGAACTTGCTGTGTATACCAGGCTGACCTTGAACTTGTGATGATTCTCCTGCCTCAGCTTCTCAAGGGCTGGGACTACAGGTGTGCACTGCCATGCCTGGCAGAGATTATTTTTCAGTAGTTAGGAGAATGGCAAATTAGATCACTTTTGTCAGTGATGTACAGTAAAACACTTCTGTAGATTTAAAAGGTGCCCCCTCACCACAGCCTTTCATACCCAAGTGCCTCTGGTACTGGTGATCGGTGGGCGCTGGTCCACTCGCGTCTGTCCAGGTGTCCTGCCTGGTTCTGCTCTGCCTGAGCTGAGCTGTCCTGGTGGCGCAGAGGCAGGCTGCTCCGGGTCCCCCGAGCCCTCGCCTGTGCTACCTGCGCCTGGCTCCGCCTCTCCTCTGTCAGGCCCTGTTGCTGATGCGTGGATCTTAGCGTCCCACTGCTGTTCCCTCTAAGAGCGCTGCTTAGGCTACGCTTTCCTTCCTCTCGCTTGCTTCTCACACTTGGGGACCTGGTTCTTTTGTGTTTCTGTTGTTTATGTATTATTTTTCCAAGCAAGTTTTTTTTTTTTTTCTTTTTTTTTTAATGTATTTGGTACAGGTTCTTTTTTCTTTTTTTATTGATTTAACTTTATGTTAAATAGTAAAAATAGCAGAAACAAAGATATAAAAACAGTAACAAGCAAGAGTAGTACAGGGTCTTTAGGATCTATAGATTGCACTTGTAGTAATTCTCCTGTTTTCAGCCTTCCAAGCGCTTGGATTACAGGCACGTGTCATCATGCCCAGTCTCAGTCACCCTCTCAGCACACCACTGGGGGGTGGGGCTGGCACAGCAGACTGGGGATCAAACCCTGGCCTCTGTGCCCTGCCTAAGCAGGCACTTTAGTCCGCAGAGCTATCTGGCCGGCCCCAAACAACTTATTTTGGAAGTGTGAGGATATCTTATAAAGTGTTTTATCCCTGGGCGAATTAGGGGACTAGAAATGGGCAGAGACTGAAGATGGGTGAGGGAGGAAGTAGCATTTGTGGTGGAGGATGGTTTGGAGTGGGAGCTGATCCACCCAGAGTGATGGCGCATGTGTGTGTGCAGACGCCCTGTCGTGTTTGTGGCCCTGTGGGCCCCCAGTACTGTGGAGCCCTCTCCCTGCCGGGATGCCGTACCCTCCTCGGTGGAGCCCTGTCCACCTGGCTGGTCCCGTCCATGTCAGCCGGGACAGGGACAGCAAGCGCAGCCGTGGGGGTTCCAGCTCGACTGCTCTCTGGGGGCCTAGGCCTTACAGCCCCAGGACGGGGATAGTGGGGACAGTGGCTGCTGGCCTTGCCTCTCGTTCTGGGCCTGCCTGGCCCCGCCTTCCCCCATGCGCCCACTGCGGTCTTCCTCCCAAGGATTGCCTCTGCCTGCGTGCAGATTGCTCCACTCTGCTTTTTTTTGCTCCTGGGGCTGGCGGAGCCTGGCCATGGTTCCGGTGATGATATATATTCTTCCCACTCTCCCCCCTCCCCCAAATCGAGACCCACACTTGTGTCCTTCTGGGTGTTGCAGTCGGGCACCCGGAAGTCACTGTACACCTGGGAGCCCCGGAGCCTACACTTTGTCTCTGCCAACCACGGCTCTTCCCCAGCAGCCTCAGTGTCAGCAGGTTCCCCTACGGAGATGGCTGAGCCAGGGCGAGAGCTTTTTCCCCTCTCTCCCTTCACTGCAGACCCGGCTAGGGCATGTTGAACTTCATTTTATTAAACAGTATTTCGTGAGTCTCCCGTTTTGAATTCCTTTCACTAAGGCTTTTGTTTGTAATTTTCTTCATGGGACTTCTTGTTCAAGGCCTGTCTGTTCCCTTTCTTACCTGCCATCCTGGCTGGGGGCGTGAGTGGCCAGGGAACATGTTAGAAGACGTCTGTCGGAAAGTGTCTCGTGTTCTCTGCAGCTGCACTTGGAGATGCGATGACAGTTCACACTCACTGTCCCTCCCTAGCTGCAGTGCGTGGGGTCTGGAGGAGTGCAGTTTTCAGAGCTTGGGGATCTGGGGTATCTGCATAGATTGACTTATCCTGGCTCGATTGGAGGTGCCAAGCGGTGACTTCCTCTGATGCGAGATGGAAGCCGACAGTTCCACCTGCCTTAGAATGAGCGCTGCGTACAAATCACGTCTTTTGGACTTTTGACAATTTTATGATTAATTTTCTTCAGATTTAGTGTGAGGAATCTTAGGAGACAATAAATACAGTAATTTAAGAGAGTTTACACTGTTAGTGCCTCGTCGTGGACCGCAGCCGTGTTTGAGGCCCACAGGGCTGAAGGTGGCTGCTGTGAGGTAGGATGCTAACCAGCGCCCTTGTTTGCTTTCTCTTAAGGGGACAAACAGAAAACCCTGCACTACTCAGGACAAGAAGTGCAGTATTTGTATTTCATTCACTCGCTGTGCCTTCTAGGAAGATTGCTGATCTATACCCAAGGCAGAAAACTATTTCCTGTAAAGCTGAAGAATAGAAAAGGTGGGTGTGGGCAGCGAAATGAGCGCGGGAGATGGGGTGAGGGTGCTCGCTCTTGGGAGCTGGGCTTGGTGTCTCCAGGGTGCTTGGCTGTGGACAGTTTGGCTTTACAGAGGACCGCTTTCCGCAGATAGGCTTTTCTGTTTTCCTTGCACTTAGTGCCTTTCTTACTTCTTTTGGCCTTTCAAAACGCTGGATGTGCTTGAGGATCAGCTCTGGATAGAGTGTTGCCGGGAGCTGGTGTCTCACACGTGGGTCCACGCACTTTGCGGGGGCGTCGCACGTATGCTGGGGACTCCTCTGGAGAGGACCCCTAAGGTGCTAGCGTCTGTTACGCTCTGGATTTGTACCTACCTCCCTTTGGTTTTGCCTCACATTCTCTGGTCCTAATGCTTTGTATGGATGAGCGTTGAATTCTGTGAGCCCAGGGTAATTTTAAGGATCCCTGACACATCTGAAAAGGTGTTGCCTTCTTAGCTCTTGGGCTTCGCAGATTCAGATGCTAAGGGCCACAGTTTGCTGGCCATGTTGCCCCTGTGCTTTTGGTACTTGCCTGTCTGGTCACTTCTTTTGCCTCATCTTTGTTTCCTGCTTGCTGAGCTTCCTGGCGAACAAAAGGCATTGCCTTCTGCATGTCTCCCATTGCGCTCCTCATGCTGTCACGCTGGGTACCCTGTACATGAGTTAGGGCCGACTTCTAGCTGGGAGAAGTCAGGTTATAGGGCATTGCTGAACAGATAGCTAGAGCGGTGAGGTGGCTTCTCATGTTTTGCTGATATTTGGCCTGTATTTGCAAATCTGTCACTTACAGTTCATTGGCTTTTCACGTAGATTGCTAGTGTCCTCACTTTGGCCTGTTGGGTGTCACCCAGGGTCTGAGGGCAGGGTCCTGATAAGTGTGACTGAGCAGTGGAGGCCAGCAGCCCCATGTGGCCCCTTCCTGCGCGGTGAGGGCTGTGACCTGTGCCCGGCCACGTCTGCTGATCTTGCGTTTCTTGTGAGTTAGGAATGGCTCTTAGGTTTTTGTATTACTGAAGGAAATTAGAACACTTTGTGACATCTGAAAAGTACGCAAAGTTTAAGTGCAGCGCACACTGAGCTTGCTAAAAAGTGCCCACACTCCTGCCTGTGCATGCTGCGTGTGCCTGCTTAGTGCTCCCACAGCTGAGGGGCTCTCTGTGACCTAGGTGGTTTGGCCACAGAGCCCGAGATGCTTGCTGCCTCATGCTTTATGGGGAGACTTTACTGCAGTGCTGTGTGAGCAAGTGGGCTGGACTGAGGGATTCAGGTGAGAGCCTCGCTGCTCCTGATGAGACGTGGGCAGAACAGCCTCGGTCAGGCTGCACACCTCCCGCTCGAGGTGTGAGGTGAGGGATTGGCTCAGACTGCTGCTCACCTCGCTGCTGTGACATGGTGCGGCTGCACCGCCTGCCTTGTGTCCCGAGCACTGTGCCTAAGCTGCTGTGGAGTCTCGTATCGCTGGTCAGAGCCCTCTCCTGACGGATGGGGTTTCCTAGGAAGTGCGGTGCAGTCACGAGGGACAAGGGGACGTACCTCGGTTTTCTAAGCTGTAAGTGAATGCTGAGAATTACCTTTTTGTCTTTTTCTCTGCGAAGACCCAGTCTCCCTTACGGACCTGCTGGTCCTGTTCACTCGGCTCATCTATTACTCACCGAGTTCTCCGAAGACGACCGCAGACACATATTCAGGTAATGCTACTTTTCTTTTAATGGAGAAGTTAAAAGCATCTAAAATACTTAAGGCAATTGTCTAGGTGTTTTCAGTGCCTGACCTAGTTTGGTAAATAGTTTTAGTAAAATACAGCACTGCTCATGAGCGATGACGTTGGGCCTGTGTTGGGTTGGGCCTGTGTTGGGTTCCTCTCGCTTGTGTGCTGAGCAGTCTCGGTCTACTGACCTTTTTACTTGGGCTCAATTTCACTGAGACCGTTGGTGCTGTTCTGCAGTGAAGATCAAGATGTTCTCAAGAAGTGATCTGGGGGAAGATGAGCTGGCGGGTATTGATGTGTTCTCTGACATTTCGCGTCCTTTGTACTTGCCTGGATGTTTTGATCCCAGTGCCTGTTCTGGCTCATGTCCAGGACTTCGATCTTCTTTACTTTCATTGAAGAGTAAAAGGAACTTTTTTTTTTTTTTTTTCATTTTTTTCTATACAATGCCTTTTAGCTTTTTGTCTGTTGAGTGCCTCATAAAAATGTATTAAAATATTGACATTTAGACTTTCTACTTTTTTTCTTTGAATATTAGTATGTTTTCAAAGTAAAAGACTAACATCAAAACACTCCAGCTTATCACTGCGATTGGGCAGAGTCCTGGAAACATTGCTATGTGTTCTGAGGAAAGCCTAAGATAGTTTGGGCTCATAGTAATGCTATGAAGTACATGGCAAGTGGTAGGTGTTATCTGTGCAGTAATAGTCTGGATTTTAATAATCATTTTTTTTTTTCTGTCTTCACAGTGTTTTGCATGTGTGCAACACTAACTAGTTTAAGGCCCGTACTGCATGCTCCTAAATAATCTTATGAAAACATGGCCCTTGCTTTGTTGTAGTTACTTGCTCAGATTTTGCTTGGCTGCTGGTGGATGGTCACCTTCACCTCTCCTCCTGCAGGCAGGCGCAGCAGGCACTCAGTAGGTGGCATGGGCAGCCATGTGCTCAGCAGTGAAACCTCTCCATGCCAGGAGGCATTCTTACCAAAAGCTGGTTGTAAAGTTATTGACCTTTTCCTTTTCCATTGCTTGTGTCAGTGGTGGAATGTGGACCATAGTGACATAGAAAACTTCCTTAGTTCTACTATAAATACTTAGGAGGATGTTCGGTCCAGATAGCTGAAAATACATTAATTTATGAAATTAAAAATCACATTTATCACATTTATTGTAGTGACTGTTTTAAGCATGCAGCATTTATGTGCATTATGTTTTTCGATTCATCTTTTAACAGAAAATCTTAGTCATGCTCCTTGCTTTTTTGTGGTAACACAAGAAGCATATTAGCTTCATAAAATTCTATGAATTTCCATTTTCCTCTGTCTTCTCTTTGTGCTAATAGTTCTCCTTGAAGACTCACTTAGATTTCTCCTGGGCCTCACAGCTGCATACATTTTTTGGGGGAACGAGAACATGTGTGGTCTAAGGGGGTGCTTCCCGGAAGGAGAAAGCAAGTTTCCCTCAGACCGCACATTTCTTTTCCAGCGCTATGCTGATAGCAAACTTATATTCTTGCCATTTAGCTCTAATAGTTTCATCATTTACTTACTTTTTTGTTAACTTGAGGTAGGTTAAATAGAGATTAGGGATGTTCTGCTGTACTGTAGGAGTGGATCATCTGCCGTGCGAATTTAAAATAATTAATTAATTAATTAATTAATTCATGTATTTGGTACAGGGTCTTGCTATTCGGCTGACTCAGTGATCCTCCTGTGTCAGCCTCTCCCTGGTGCTGCAATTATAGACCTGCAACATGACACCTGGTTTTGGTGGCTGGCATGGTGGCACAGTGTGCAGTACCAGGGATTGAACACGGGTCCTTGCGTTTGCCAGCAGGCACTTAGACCACTGAGCTATGACCTCAGCCCTGCTGTGTGATTTTTGCACCATCAATTGACCTTTGGTTTAGAGCTTTATGGAGCAACAATAGCTAACATATAGTTAAAAACAGCAAGGAGCAGTTAGTGTTTTTTTTGGAAACTTTTTCATTTATTTATTTTTTTAATTACTCCATTTTTTTATTGCATTTAATAAGAAGTAACAATGTGAAGCAATTAGTGTTTTAAGATTTGACTTTTTGTAGGGATCCGTTGGTTTTACTGTGAATGGTTCAGGCACAGCGGTAGGAATGAGAAGGATAAACAGGAAGATGGAAAGCTGGGCTAGGTGGTCCCCAGTCTGCCTGATGGGCAAGACTAACTCAAGGCACACAAAAGCAATCCTTTATTTATACTTCTGCAAAGTTTGCATCACATGACACGAGGCTACCCTGTCACCAGTAGCTGGCCTTAACCAGACAGGATGTTTTTCTCAGCCCTAGGATGGCTTCCTGCTCCAGGCAGGGAGGTCCAGTCCCACCTACACACACTTGATCAGTTTCCTGACTTCTTGGGGCTCCCAACAATTTTTCATAATACTTCCTGTTGGGGGCTGGAGGGATAGCTCAGCAGCATAACTGCCTGCCTAGCAAGTGCAAGGTCCTCAACTGGATCCCGGGTACCAACCCCCCACCCCCACCCCATAAAACCCTTGCTGTTTTTCAGAGGATTATTCCCCTGCGCACATGGTGATGGAGATTCTACAGCTCCTCTGTGATCAGAAAGAGTGCGCCGTGGAGTGCCTGCACAACAGCACGGTGGTCGGCGCCCTGCTGCAGCCGGTTCACAGCCTCCTGAGGGGGCCTGAGGTCAGTGCTGTGTGCTGAGAAGCCGAGTGCCTGCGAATATTCAGCGTGACTGGGCCTGAATGTTTGAAACCGCCCTCGCGCTGTCTTTCTAATCCTGAAAGTTCTTTGTGCTGATACTGGTTTTTATTTGTTAAGTCATACTTTATACAGGTGGTTAATTTATCAGTTATGATAGGGTGGGCTGTATATATAACATCTTAATTTTTCTTCCAATCAGGCCTACATCTGCTGATGTGAAGCACTTAGTTATTCTGTTAAGAAGCCATTTATCTTGGAAATGTCCTAAGTCTTATAAATTCCTTCTTATTTGTTTTATAGCTTTTGGAAATACAGCTGTTTTCCCTAACAGCCAAGTGTCTTTTATAGGAAGAAGTAGCACACCTCAGAAGAGGGCCGGTGTGTGCCCCAGCTCTGAGTGCGTGTGTGGCTCACACAGACTGCCGCGTGCCCGCTGTGTCTGCAGCGTGACTTGCGTGCCCGGGTGGCAGGCGGGGCTTGTCCAGGGGCTGCTGAGGGGGTGCAGACCTGGCACCCTTTCTGGTCCTGCTGCCTGTCC
>PVKN010045047.1:0-10006 GCA_004027915.1 Capromys pilorides
GCTAAATGAAGTGAGACTTAGACAGACAATTACCACACATTCTTTGTCATGTACAAAAGCTGAAAATGTTAATCTGACTGTTGAATGGCAAATACTAAAGTTTAGCAAAGCTGAGAGGAAAGGCAGGCAAAGGCTGGGCTTAATCAGTGCATGCCATATGCATGTTTTGAAATATTAGACGAAATTGCCCTAGTGCAGACAGAGGATGGTAAAAGTACAGTGTTTAAATAAGATAATTTATGACAGTGAAGGATACAATGCCCTTAATCTCCTTCAAAATTTTCTCTCGTGCTTTGAATACTCCTATGCTATCCTTCATGTTTTTTGCTGTAGCAATTCAGAAATCATCTTTGTTGAGATCCTTTATTTGGCCTATTGTGATTGCTTCGGTGTTCTGGTTAATTTGACGTGTTTATGGCAAGTTCTGTCAAAAACCTTATGGCAAGTCCTTGTCTACTATATTTCCTTGGTCTGGCACTATGTGACTTCTGGCTTGTCTCCCAAATGACCATGAGATGAAAATATTTTGAGTTAATTCAAAACACTGAGGCAGCCATCACAGTTCAACTAAAGATTCGTGTGAAAGAAGACTTCTAGAACTGCTTCAGGAAGTGGTAAGAAGGATAGGGATACATATGTGTTGAATGTCAGGAAGTATGTTAGGAGGCATACCTTGAGGACAATTAAGGCTAACGTATCTTTTGCTGCAATAAATTTTATTGATTGATTGGTTGATTGATTGATTATATTTTAGGGAAGGGTCTACAGAATGTTCACTACTAGATCAGTCTTATAGTGATCCGCTTGTTTACAGCCTCCCAAGAGCTGGGATTACAGGTGTGTGCCACTGCCAGTCCCAATTGCAGTCTCGGTGTGCCCTGGGGACAGGGCTGGCACGGCAGGCCTGGGGATCAAATCCCTGGCCCCTGCGCCTGTTTGCAGGTGCCTTAATCCACTGAGCTATTTGGCGGGCCTAAAATTATTATTATTATTTGAATTATTATTATTATTAAACTTGATTTATCTATTTATGTTATGGCTGACTCAGCCTGTCCTGGGGGTGGGGCTGGTGCAGCATGTGGTGCCGGGGATCAAATTGCAGTCCCTGCGGTTGCCTAAGCTTGCCTAAGCAGGTGCTCTAAACTACTGAACTACCTTACCGGCCCTAATAAATTATTTTTAAAACTTAAATGTTCACCCTATTTTATGATTGTCTATTGTGGAATTAGTATACATTAGCAAATATAGAATAATTTAAAATCATGTTGCAAAGAATAAATTCTAGGACTTAAAAGTCACACTAATCAGATTGAAAATAATGCATTATAGCATTTCAGTGCTACATTTGACAGAGAAATCAGACAATCAGAAAAAATTCTCTGTGAACATGGAGAAAATGAACAGCAATTATTCAGTACTAGGAATAAAAAATAAAGGAAATGAACTTAGTTGGAAATAGCCTAAGAGAGTTGAACAATACAATGAAGTGTATATAGTTCATAATATGAACTGCAGGGGGGAGTAGAAAAAAGAAAAATTATACTTGAAAATGTTGTGATGAAAGTCTTCTCAAATCTGACTTTCACAAAACTCATCAGTTTATACATTTGAGAAGGCCATTGTACAATTGCCAAGAAATAGACACTAAGACATATTGTGTGTAGTCAAATTGTCAAAGACAAAGAAGAAAAATCAGGAAGAAAGCTGCTCCTTGTCATGAATAGAATTTCCTTAGTGAGATTGACAGTGGATAGTTTATCAGAAAACACACAGGTCGAGAAGGAAAGGGATGGAATTTTTAAAGTGATAAATGGAAATATTGTTTCAACTGAGAATATATATGTCCAGCAAAAATACTATATTTCATGAAGTGAAAGAGAAATGAAGACATTTCAGGTAGGAAACTGCATGTGACACAACATAGTCACCAGTACTTGTCCTACAGAGTGCTGAAGATACCCCTTCCCACTTAATGGCAGGAAGCTGGGTAGAAACTTAATTAACTAATTAACAATGTGTGGTCCTAGAATTTTATCTCCCCAAATTCAAATACACAAACATTGTAGTGAAGAAAATTAAGCACATGATGTTTATTCTACTTTACTATGAAAGAAGGTTTTATACCTAATGGTTTTTATACTGCACTAGAACCATGATAACAAGGATAAGTTTCCATCAGCAATGACAAAAAAAATTCAAACTGATTTCAATGTAACTTTATAAATGTATACTTGGTTAAAATAACAAAAGGGGAAAATCACCAAATTATGCTTTTCTTTAGTATCATTTATATTTTCTGCAAGACAGACATTAATTTTATAATTATAAGAAATATTATTTCAACTCTTCTAATAAATTCATAACATGATATTTATGCTTTATTTTCTTAATCCATGAGGAATTTGGTCTGGAACTATGAAAATGAGTAAACGTTTTCAGAAAAAGTACATTTTTCCCAACATTATAGCTGTTTAGTTCATCTACCTCCAAAGTGAAAATACTTCGAAATGGCAGCTTCATTAGATGTTAAACTTTAAAATTGTACAGAGTTATTTCTGCCATTATGACTTGCTTTGTGCTCCACTGTCAGGGAGGAGTGTTGTGTTTATCACAGGGCTTATAGCAAATTTTGGTATGATTTATGACAAATCTCCCCATGTTTATATTTAATTGCTTTCTACTCTTAAATATTTGCTTTTGATTAATTTTAAAATCATCCTCTCAAGTTTCCACTAAGAATCTGTAGAAGTGGGGTATGGATTGGAAATGCATTCAATTTATAGATTCCTGTTAACATTGAATCTTTGGATACAAGAGTACCATTGTCTCCTCATTTATTGAAAGTGTATGCCATTTATTGTGAAAGGAAAAGAAATTACTCAAGAGGAAAGAACAACTAAGATGGGGGAAAGGAGAAAAGAAGGAAGGGAAACATTAATATGCACTTATACACAGGATGGCTAAGATAATTGTACTACTAATTGCTAGAGTTCATTGAAAGAAACAGTTAACACTTATATTGTTTGATTCATTCCAGCAATCTGAGCAACTACTTTGAAGATAAAAATATTCAATATAATAATTATTGTTAACTTCCCCATTCCTCACTTTGAAATGCTGGCTCATTTTTATTGTGTTTTCTTCCTTTAAAGTAAGTAAGTAAATAAATAAATAACAAATAAAATGTAGCTGTGAAAATATAACCTCGATCCTTTTCTTCCTGTGCATTGTTTTGGCAGTTTACTTAACCGTTCTAGGGAGATAAAGACACAATCATTTAATGCATACAAAGCTTTGTGAAAAATACCCAGTACCTTGCAAATACCTCACTGGACTATTAAAAAAAAATTCTTTAGGATAAATTTAAATGCTATTTATTTACACAAACTAAAACAGAGAAAAATTGAGTTAGTGACCAATTATTTTCTCCACTAAGCACCTGAATGCCCATTTATAGAATGACACCAGCAGGCTCCTCTTTTGTAGCCTTTATTTGCATATTATGTAGGAACAACAGGTGTGTTCCAGCATCTGCCAGGTCTAGATTTCAGTGGCAGGCCTGCTATGGGTCTAATTAAGTTTCCTAGTCTTTCTTCCTAATAATACCTACCTGCAATGTTTCTATGAGAATTCAAAACATCATAACATGCTAATAACATTTATTAGGCACTTAGCATGTACCAGACATGTTAGGCATTCTGTTTTATTTTTATAGCAATCAAAAATGTTAAATCTTCGTCAATGCCCTCACTAAGAATCAGCCAAATAGAGGCTAAGTGACCATCTTTGGGGTATAAAACTACCCAGCACTCTCAACCACAATGTTATAAAGCTTTTCATTTCTCATAGACAGAAGGTTCCCAAAAAGGTATTCAACAAGTGTTCAATCTTTGTTTTTGCTGGTTACCATCATATTTTATGTGAGGGGCATAACTTCAACTTTGAGAAAATAGCATATACACCGAAGATCAATAAAACTGGACAAAGAGGAGACTGCTCTTTGTCTCTGGCTGTGTGACATGAGATGGCTTTGTCCTTTTTACTGATTTCATGGCTAAAACACCAGAAATTGGAGACATGGCCAAGGTAGGTAATTTCTATATCAGTGGTCTTCTAAACTCTTGTAGTGTGGTCTCTGTCTTCAGTGTATATTTGTGGTTACTGCCAGTAGACTGTAATATTTTTAGTCCATGACAGAAGCCATTAATGAGTTTGAAAAACTCAACTAGAAAAAAAATAACCAACTCTACAATATAGGTCTGTTATATAGTTGGGTATTTTTAGTTTCCTGTTGCCATAGTAGCTATACATGGAAGCAAATACATACAGTTAGGCATTAAGGCTATGCTTTACCATAAACATAAAATTTCATTACACCTAACATATCTACTTTCAGGATTACTAATCTTACTGGTGGTCTGAGAGTTCTAATTTTGTGAAAAATAAAACAACACAATCATCACATTGGCTTCTACCTGTACACAGTTTATTATTCATGAAGGTTCAGGTTAGCACTTAGTAATAATGAAGTTGCGTATTTCCTTTTAGAAGAGAAAAAGGCCGGGTGTGCTCAGTGCCAAGTATGCAGATGAAGTCCCAGAAATTCATTCTATAATCTGAATGCGGTAGTAGCAAAAGCTTCAGATATGTGACACGATTTCTACCATTTCCTTCTGGTGTTTACACACCATCTAGGTCACATATCCAAGACCGAGAAATTGCTCAACATTAAATCCAAATCTTTCAAATTTTAAATGCTTCTTGAAATATTGTCCAACTTGACTTTAATTTGGAGTGCAGTCAATTTTATTGAAGGCTATGTTTGTAGACACATCTAAATTTGGGGAATGTAAAGAGTAGAAATCACTGAAACAAGTGCTGACCAAATGGCTTAAATATAAAAAGAAAAAGAAAAAGAAGCCAAATCATAAGAATAGTAAAAAAAGAAAGAGTTCCATTAAGATTTATATTTTACAAAATAGTAGTAATTACTCTAAAAGTATTTGTGGCCTGCATAGTGAAGTACAGTTGAACATTAATGGGATTCTTTTATGTGCAAACTTTGAATTTCTGAAATCAAAGCTTCAGAAAATATAATTCTTTTTTTAACATAAGAATATGGATCTATTGTTTGAAATAGCACTCTCTTTCTAAAAGCTAAGAGAATATGACCAGTTTATTATGCTCTGCCAAATTTAAATACCAGAGGCAAAGTCTAAAATTTTCCTTTTGTCTATAACATTAGGTCCTTATAAAAAGCAAAGGGCTGGCAAGATAGCTATGTGGACTAAGTGACAGCTTAAGCAGGGACCAGGATTGGATCCCCTGCACCACAGGCCACATCAGTCCAGCCTCCAGGTGCAATGAGCTGTCCAATGAGGCCAGGCATATGGCATGCACCTATAATCCAAGTGCTGGGGAGGCTGGGATGGGAGGATCACTAGAGTCCAAGCTGCATAGTGAGACCCTGTACCAAATACACAAAAATGTTAGCTGGGTGTGGTGATGCATGCCTATAATCCCAGCACTAGAGAGCCTGAGGCAGGAGCATTTTTGTGAGTTCAAGACCAGCCTGGGCTACAAAATGAGCTCAAGTCCAGTTTGAACTATATAGCAAGGAGATCCTGTCTCAAAAAGACCAAAAGAAAAAAACAAAATGAAACAAAAATCCCCTAACACATGTTTTATAAAAACACAAGCAGATGCATCCAGAATGGGATACCATATTCTAGATACTGGAGTTTGCCACTATTTAATCATGTCATTAATTTATAATAATAGTTCAAATATTTCCCATTCATCTCTTAATGCACCTGCAGATTATTTCTGGCCTCAAATGTTGACATGTACTGGGCATGAAATCCAAAGAGATAGACAGGATGACTCATAAGCATTTCTCCTCAAAGGAGCTTTCCAAGTCAGAGCTGATCAGGGTATAGAAGGCTTTATGACTATTTTTGCCAATATCCATTATTTTTCACTATCCTAGGTTATATTTCATGCACTCTCTAATCCCCTAAAAGTTCTTATGTCCATTTGGAGTGTTTCCATAATTTCAATGTTTCCATCAACCAAAATAATTGAGGAAAGTACATCAGCATCACTTGGAGGCTCTTTTTGGCTTCCTTAAGAAAGCAATGTGTCATGAAGACAAAACCTCTGTCTCCTCACTCTGGCCTACAGCTCCTTCAGCCTCTACTCTTAGAGGGCTTATTAAAACAAAATATTTTTAAACGTTTGGAGAAAATATTAGTAATGTCTTTAGACTGAGGATTAACCTCACTAGCTATCATTCACATATACATGTAAAAGTCCTGCAGGAAGAATATCTAAACACTCTTAATTTCTTGGTGTGGGCTTCCAGATGGAGATAGAGGCAACTCTATGACTCATTAGCACCTTTCCCTCACATTAGAAGGCAATGATCATTCAAAGCAGCCAGTATGCAATCTTTTTCACCAACTTTGAACTTTCAGGTTAAGAGTACAGGTTAGAGATCACCAGCAAGTGTTCTATGCATCACTGCTCTATCACCTGTTTGAGCAAAGCACAAAAAGTTTTGAAGCCTCAGCTCCCTTCTTTCCAAAGTGAATGAAAATATCAAGCTTATAAATTGCTCAGACATTTAAGACAGAATCTATGTATAGTATGTAGCATCTGGAACACCGTTGTAAGGATTAGCTTGCATTCTTATCATTCCCACAAATGTTAGAGGAGAATTCTTGCTAATGTCAACAGTTCATCTATACTTTGACTTTAACTCCATGTCAAAAAGTATAATTTATGTTACTTATATAGTATATGAGTATGGCTTCTTGCATAATTGGGACAACAGTCTATTGAAATGATACTTTATCTTCACATTTTAAACTGTTTGCTATGACATTCATGGCCTTGAACATATGTAGATCACAGAGAAGATTGCTTTAACACTGCAAAATGTACTTCCCAAGTGTTTCACAGCCTGGTCATTTGACAAGCTTGACTGCTCCAACGTCTATGGGAGGAGGCCCTGAGGACTAGAGATAATCAAGGTTATTCCACTATCTTTAACACAACTTAGTTTTAAGAATGGGCTATCAATCAAGCCTGAGTCAGTAAGAATAGGATCCTTTGGATCTGTGATGCAAGTACCTAAACCTAAGTGAAGTACATAGCTTTGTATGATCACAAAATTAAGAGTGTCAGCTCCACTTTTGACAGGTAAAAATGGAAAATTGTGGAATTTTAATCCTCTTGAAAGCTCCAGTTATAGAAAAAGGAAACCCATCACTGAGAAGCTAAAGGTATAGAAAACTAAGAGCAATACAAGCAGAGAAACCTCAGGAACCTACTTAGAGTTGGTATCACTGATCAGTAGACAAACTCCAGCCTGCAGTATATTCAGCCAATGTATTTCTTTACTCTTTAGCCACTCACAATATTCTTTTATATGTAGCCAGACCTTGGTAATGGTGTTACTTGAGTTCAAATGTTATTGCAAAGTAATATGTTATTTTCCATAGTCTGCCATAGTTTAATTAAGTCTGTTTCAAGGAACTAAAATTTTAAGAGGAAATTCATTAGAAGAACTCTGTCACTTGCCCTAAAGGAAGGCTACAGTTTGAATTGCTGTCATGCTTGCATTTATTAAACAATGATTTGTCCCGTATCTCTTACGTGTGATGCTATATTTTAAGTGCTAACTTTTGTAATAAAAAACAACAACGAGGGCCAGCTAGACAGTTCAGTGGACTAAAGCATCTGCTTAGGCAGAGCACAGGGGTAGGGGTTTGATCCCTGACACCACAAGCCATTCCCTCTCCCTCCATCCCGGAAAGCTCTGAGACAGGGAATGAGACTCAATGTGGTGGCACATGCCTATAATCCCAGTACTTGGGAGGCTGAAAACAGGAGGATCAGTTAGATTGAATCTAATCTACTTAATGAGACCCTGTACTAAATACATAGGAAGAAAGAAAAGAGAGAGAGAGAGAGAGAGAGAGAGAGAGAGAGAGAGAGAGAGAGAGAGAGAGAGAGAAAATAAACAAGCAACAACTGGTAAAGAATTATAAATTTCCAATACAATTAGAGTTGCAGAACACCAAAATTATTATTATAAAAACAATTTAATATGTGCACATAATTGAGTTTTGAAGCCTCTTGTTATTTGTCTAAAACAGAGTTATAAAATGAAAGAATTATATAAGGAAGGTGATCTTCTTTTAGGCCAACCATACATTGAAGAAGGTTGCAATCAAACAGCTGAAGCAGAAGAACATGCCTATGTTCATTTTGATTTACACTTGGAAAGAATTCTAAACTGATTGTTGCTGTTGTGTTCATTCGTTCTTTCTCTCTCTGTTTCTCTCTTCTCTTCCCCCTCTCTCTTCTCTCTCCCTAACATTTTTTTTAAGAAGGAAAACAAAACAAAGCCGATACACATTTGGAAAAATACATCAAAACCTCTTCATTGTGTCAAATTCTCTTCCCTCAGAAAATTTAATATCTGGATGTTCTTTGGAAAGCCAAACTTAAAGTGACAAGGAAAAGATTAATAAGTGAAATATTTAGGATGCACTTAAGTTTACATGGAGAAAGGGGAACAAATATGAAACATATTTAAGAGGTCAAATATGAGTTTGGTATACACATATTGCAAGAAAGGTTTAAGATTCTTAGAAGTTATTTGACTTATATTGGTAAACTATTAGTTTGCCATGAATAGCATTTTGGTTTTGCAAATTATTATCCTGCATTGGCTTTTAACAAGAATTGGAAACATCTACTTTGAAAGATTCTGAATGTGAACTAGCCTTTGATTCAAATAGTTCATCTAGCAAGATGCCAGTTAAGAAGGACCAAAGAGTCATGGTGCAGTCCAACAGGTAGATCAAGCCAGAAGACAGGCACCAGCCACATACTGCATTAGAATTGAATACACACATATTTAAAATTGAACAAAATCAGTTACTCTCACAAGTTGATTTTAGGAAGTTATTTCCCTCCAGCAGAAACTCAAGCTCTGCTACCTTTCATCTGATGCTGGTTTACAAGCTGTTATAGATTCATCGGTCACTCTAAACAGAATTCTCCATCTTCAGAAATTCTAAAACAAAACCAACATTGTATCTTCAAGTCTAAGTGCACAATTTCTTCCAGGAATGTTCACTTGTATCATAACAAACTATTAAGGGAATATTATTGGAATTTATAGGATAGAAATTAGAAAAAATTCAGTCACATCGTTGGTGAGGTAGGGCAAAGAGTACTCTCAGAAACTTCTATTAGAGGTCAAGTTTTAGAGTACAAATCATTAACACACATTTTAATCCAGAAAATATGTCACCTCTGCCTTAATAATCCTAGCTATGTGAATGTGTATTAAGAAAAGAAATATGGACTGGCAAAATAGCTAGCATCACCTACTTAGGCAAGCTTAGGCAGGCACAGAGCAGTGTGGTTCTATCCCTGGCACCACATGCCCATGCCAGCTCTGCCCACAAGGCAGGCTGAACTGGCAAAAAAAGAAAAGAAAATATGAAAACTACCCAAAGGCATGTATTTCTTTATCATCAAATACTGTACAGCAAGGAGGAACACACAGTATTAGTACTGTATGGCTCAATGCAGATAGACTTCAGATGTATATTCAAAGAAAGACAAGACATTGAAGAACATACATCATGTGCTTTGTGTCTTATAAAGACTAAACGTAAGCAAAATCCAATAATTATTTGTGGATACATGGATGGAAATAAATAAAAAAGTAGAATTTTAAAATATCAGGACTAGTCATTAAATTTTAAGAGAAAGAAGGTTCAAAGGAGAAATGATACACACTTAAAATTTAGGTGCTATTGTGGAAATACTGGAATTTCTTGGACACCCGATTTCTCTTCTATAAATGAAATCACCACACTGACAAGAAATACATATATAACAAATCTGTTTTCCAAACCAGTAGTGTTATTTAAAGTTTTAGGACAAGAAAATCTTCCCCATTAAAACATTGTGGCAAATATAA
>PVKN010045049.1:0-10011 GCA_004027915.1 Capromys pilorides
AGGGGGGAGAAAGAAAGAATGGTGTTTAACATTTTTCAGCCTGAGCTCTGTGCAAACACTTATTTTGTGCATTTTCCTAAAGATCCTTGGAAACTCTCTTGGGAAGATTTTGAGTGGATTATAATTTTTCTTCTAGATGATTGTAGCCTCTTAACTTACAATCTTCTAAGAACTCTTAACATTTTGTTAATGAAAAGACAGTGAATCATAGACAGTTTAAGTAACCAGCCCAGAGTCACACTGCTGCTTGAGCCCCCCTGGCTTCTAGGTCCTAGCTCTGTGCTTTGCCCTCCTAGTTTCCAAACCTGGGACTGCTGATTTGTTTAACAAATGAAAAAGACCCAGAACCAAGGGACTGGTGAGAGCACAGGGAGAAGATCAATGATCAGAACATAGGACAGCAGAAGAGTCTGAGGTCCTAAAGGGTGGGAGCACTCAGAGGGGGCTCAGAGGCTGCGATCCTGAAGCAGAGCCTGTGAGCGTTGAGGCTGCCAGGGTGAATCTAAGCGTAGGGGGTCCAGGTGTGGGATAGGGGAAGCTACTGGCTATCTACTGTGTTCAAGACACTGCACTGGACCCTGGGGATGAAGTGGGGACAAGATGAGCCAGGGTTCTGTCTACTTGAAATTCATTTTCTAGTGCAGAGGAAGACACTAAAGCTATAAGCAAATCCATAACATAAGTCCAGGTAGCAGTAAGAGCTAAAAGCCATGCCTCTCAGCGGATTTTCCAAAGGGTTCAGGGTTAGGTTGGTGACACAATGCATAGTTGAGAAATCACCTGTTAGGGCTTCCTGAGGGACTGAGCCTTCTAACCTCAGGGAAGTTATATGGACAGGAAGTTAAGCCTCTTTGGATTAGATTCTCATGCCAGGACACTGGGAACAGGAAGCAGGTATGTAGTTGGATAGAGCAAAAATGGGCCCGAGGATAGTAAAGAGATCAGTGATGGGCCAGCGAGATGGTTTAGTGGGCTAAAGTGCCTCCTTAGGCAAGCTTAGGTGAGTGCATGGTCCGCGGTTCAATTCCCATCAGCGCATGCCCCGCCAGCCTTGTGCCCAGGGCAGGCTGAGCTGGCCAGAGTCCAGGCATAGTGACATAGCTTATAATCCCAGTGCTGGGGAGGCTGAAAACAGGAGGATCACTATGAATCCTAGCTCTGTAGTGAGACTCTATAACAACCAAATATATTTAAAAAAAAAAAAGGAGTCAGGCATGGTGGCGCACCCCTGCAATCCCAGCACTTGGGAGGCTGAGGCAGGAGAATTGGTGTGAGTTTGAGACCAGCCTGGGCTACAAAAGTGAGCTCAAGGCCAGCCTGAACTGCATCACTCTGTTTCAAAAAGATAAAAAAAAAAAAAAAAAAAAAAGGATCAGTGATCAGTGAAGACTGAAATCACAGAGGTAGGGTTAGAGGGTAGGTTTACATGTGAGAGTGGCCAGGGTTCAGGTCTGATGATGCCAGCATAGGTGGGTGCCTAGAATAACATATGGGAGATGGATTCTGATGCAGCATCCTATTTCCATGGGAGGGAGGCAGCTGAGTAGCTCATTCTGTCTGCCATGGTTACAGAAGGGAGAGGAGTAGAGCGTTACATTTGGGGTACTGATGCCAGCAGGCCACCCCAGTGGGCACACTTTAATCATTCATATTCCCCTCAGTGGCTGTGTATGGTGATAACATGAAGCAATCTGAGTTTTAGTCATCGTATTCTTTCTCACGTTCCTACAGACAGTGCACTGCCTTTATTGTCTGTGCCTGGAGAAGCCTACCTAGGCACAGCCCTGCACCCATGCAAACGGCAGGGCAGAGGAAGACCCAGAGCATCCTTCCTGGCAGCTGTTGTAAACCTCCAATGACAAGATGCACACTGCCTTCTAGCTAAAGACTTGGAACCAGAAGACAGCTTCCCGTGTGAAGGATGGACAAATCATTTGACGTCAGAGCTTTCCTATGTATGTGGGGGAGCGCCAGATGGCAGCTCCTTCAGGTGCTCTTAGTGCTCTGGCGCTAGGCTGGTTGGCTCCCAGCTTTTACTTTGCACCAAGCCCCTGAACCCAAAGGGAGATGTGATGAAGGGGCCTTGGGGATGTGTCATATGCCATTTGCACACTAAAAGGAAGACCTCCTCCCTGAAAGAGGCAAAATAAGTACTGTCTTAATCGTTCAGAGAGGGAGGTTGCAGATGGGAGTGGAAGGGAAATGAAGACTCAGAGGCTAGGCACTGTCTCTGGACAGGGTCAGAATTTACAGGAATGGCAAGCTTGTAATCTCCCAGAGGGTTTCAGAACCCTGGGGTTGGCTTCCAGGGCTGTGACTTTTGGAGACAGATCACCCTCTTCCTTGGAGCTGAAGAGGGTCCCAGGATACACAGCACGTACACGGGATAAGATGGCTCGGAGAGACAAGAGTCGCATCTACAAAATGAGGGTTCTGCTCCCTCTTTTGTCAGTGATTTTTTTTTTTTCAGAACTAGGGACTGAACTCAGGACCTTGCACTTGCCAGGCAGGCACTTGTGCCCTGAGCTATCTCCCTGCCCCCTCTTTTGTCAGTGCCCTACTCATATCCCTGTGGCACTGGCTGTTGCCCCATGTGCTGTGGACTTGCCCTGACTGTAGGTCTGTGTTCAGCCTGCTCATGGGACAGTCTGGAAGCTTGCAGAGTTAAGGTATCAGGCCAGCCACCCTGAGGCTGGGCTGGAGCTGGATCAATGCTGTGGCTGCCTTGAGTCTTCGAGGCACAGTGTTGTTCTATGCTATCTCCCAGAAGTCCCTAAAGAGCTCGAGTCCTTGTTCCTCACAGCAGTCCCTGCTCCCTAAGGCATCTGATATTAGTTTCCTCCCTTCCTTATACCTGACCCTTTATGGAAGCCTTCTGGGCTCAGTCCCTAAACAAATCACCTTGGATTCAAATCTTCACATCCTGCTTTGGGGGAACCCAAACCAAGGGATTATCCCAGCAGGTCTGAGTGAGCTTCCTTAAAAAAATGAGCTATAGCTGTGGGCTGTGGACGGTGGCTCCCTCAGCAGCTCTAGGAAGTGAATACATGAGCATAAAACTTTGGTTTTATCAACCAAAGACCCCTACATGTGAAGGGTGGTGGGACTGGCCAGATCATGAAAAAAACAACATGGTGGTCAAGTAGCTGGGGGCTTACATCCCACTGAGCATCAATTGCTGGAAACGCCACTGAGTCTCTTAGCCTCATGGGCAGCACCCCTTACTTTCCTCTTTCTTTGGAACACTGGAAACAATGTTGCTGGCCGGGAGGGTGACCCAGAAGCTGGCCAGAGCTGGCGCCCCGGCAGTACACTGCCACTCTCAGAGGCCAGCAATTGTATTTGGCAGCTTCAGGAGTCTTCTCTTTTCAGCAGAAGCTGACTTATGTTGGGTCCTTTGTGCCTGGGACAGCCAGGAGTTTCTGCTCCTTTAGCGTGACTGAACCTGGCAGGCTGGCTCAAGTGACCTGGGGAAGACTGGCGCGGGCCCTGCCCACAGCAGCAGCAGGCCCCTTCATGCTTATCAGCTCCTATGTTTGCTCAGGATGGGTATGGGCCTCCTGCTCCCCCTCAGAAAACAAGAAAACATGTTTTGTCAGTGCGGGTGGAGTGGGGTGGCCTCTCTGGCTCTAGGCCGGGCCCCTAGCAGGCCGCCAGCGGGCGGGCAGGCTGTTGTTATTGGAGTGGAGAGCTGGCTCACTGGCTGCCTATTTCCTCCAGCTGTCCAAGCATGGCGAGCCAGGGAGGAAGCCCAGTGTCTGTCCACCGGCCCCAGCTGAATCCCTGTCACAACAAGGGAACAATGGCTTGGATGGGCTGGTGGGCGAGTGGAGGGGCAGCCCTTCATTCCACTGTTTTCACCATGACAGAGACAGGTGGCTGGACATGAGGCAGGTTGCGCTCCCCGTATCTCCCCCCCAGCACCCTTGTCTTGTTTTCCACCCTTTTGAACACACTGTTGCCCACCTCAGGGGCCAAGGAAAACAGTGGCTTCAGGAAGTGTCTCTGGGTTGCTGCTGGGGTTCTGAGCTCTTGGAGGCAGCGGTGCTGGGGAGGGGACCAGAGAAGGACTGACACTGCACGGGCCCCGTTTCGTGTGGGACTGCAGCTTGTGAGTCAAGGCTATGTTCCCTTCTAAGGACCTTATGGACTGTCCCTCTACATCTTTGTGTCTTTAGGCCCAGCATGTGGCTGGTGTGGAGCACATAGCAAAAACAACTTGTTGACTTCATCAATGAAACACGGAACATATAAACAGATGCACTTTCTAGCTGTGCTACCTGGTAGCCGTGGGAGTTCCAGAAGGTTCCTCTGTTTCTCTGAAACTCATTTTCCTCATTGGTAGGCTATGTATCTCTTGGATGGTTGTGAAAATTAAATGACTTTGTCGTGAGGAGCCTATAGCGCAGTACACTCCGTAGACTTTGACTGGTGTTAGCACGGGATTGCTGGTGTCATTGTGAACATGTGGTTTACAGGAAGTTGCCACAGTGCTTCCAATACGAGGTCTACAGTTTTGCATCCAGGGGTACAGGAAAGAGGGATGACCAGGTGTTGTCCCTGCTGGAACCAGGCGTGTGTTCCTCCATTCTCAGTCCTTGCTTGGCCCAGAAGTCAGGGTGGCTCTGGTGGTCCTCAAGAAGGAAGGAAGTCATTTGGGATCTATTGAGAGGTTTGCATGTATCAGATTTTGTGCAGGGCCCTTTCCTATCTTTAGTCTAGTCTTCACAGCAGTGCTATGGAGCAGTCATGACTATCCACATTAGAAGGAGTCGTATAGCCAGCTCACATAACTGGTAATTTGTAGAGCACAGGTATTAATCTTAGTCTTTAAAATGTCGAGATTTTGGGTGGTGCGGGTTAGCTCAGTTGTTTAAAGAGCCTGCTTGGGCAATCTCAGTCAGGTGTAGGGGACCGCAGTTTGATCCCCAGCTCCACAAGCTGAACCAGACCTGCCCTTAAGGCAGCCTAAGCTAGCCAAAATAAATAAACAAATAAATAAATACCCTGATCACAAAAAAGCTATGTTTATTCTATCAGGTCTCCCTGCCTAGAGATCAAGCTGTATAGCTTAAGATGTTGGCTCATCAGTGGGGACTTGGTTCAGGGCAGATTCCAGACTCAGGATGGTAGCAGGGTGTAAAGATGAAGATTCAAGCACAGGACCAGGAAAGGAAGGAGAAGAGTTGGGAGTTGGGCCAGACATGAAGCAGGAGTTTTGAGGCGTGGTGTTCAGGTTAGGAAAGATAAGAATGGAGTGGCTTTGTATATGGGCGTACCTTATATGGGTATACTGACTTAGTCAAACAAATGTCATACAACACAGAAATGAAAACCCAGCTCTGCATTTTCATGGCTCAACACAATGAAGGATTGAATTTTGCTGCTTTCACAATCTGGAGTAATGGGGACTGCCCTGCTTGGTGAGGTCATTTGGGGATCCTGGCTCCCGTCAGGTGAAGTTCCATCATCCTGTAGGGCCTCGGAGTCCTCCACTAGGTGCTCTCCATCCTCCAGCAAAGGAAGAGAACCTAGAGAAGGCAAGTCACCCTTAACTGCTTTTCCCTGAGGTAATGTGTTTCTTTCACCCACAGCCTGTTGTTGGGAACTAGTTGCACAGACCCACTAGATGAAAGAGGTCTAGAACTGGGGTCCATTGATGTGTTCAGGAGTAAGAGGACAGGGCCGGCAAGATGGCTCAGTGGTCTAAAGCACCTGCCTAGGATAGTTTAGGCAAGTGTAGGGACCGTGGCTAGATCCCAGGCACCACATGCTGCGCTAGCCCCACCCCCAGGGCAGGCTGAGCCGGCCATAACACAAATAAATGAGGTTTTAAAAAAATTAAATTAAATTAAATTTTTAAAAAAGGAAGAAGAGGACAGCACGATATGGGTGAGCCCTAGCAGGGCCTGCCACAGTAACAATTATTTCATTTTTATTTATCTTTTATGTATTTAGTACAGGGTCTATAGGGTGTGTAGTGTCTCACTACATAGATCAGACTCATAGTGATCCTCCTGTTTTCAGCCTTCCAAGTGCTGGGATTACAAGCGTACATCACCACGCCCAGTCTCAACTGCTGTCTCAGCACATCTGGGCGCGGTGCTGGCACACCACGCCAGGGATTGAACCCCAGTCTCTGTGCTCTGCCTAAGCAGGCACTTTAATCTGCTGAGCTATCTGGCCAATCTACGACAATTATTTCAAGATACAAAGTTACTGAACTCTTTGATGGACAAGAGACAGTGTTCTGTAGAAATCATTCCATGCATTTCTCCTGACCCTGAATTACACATAAATGAATTGATTTTGTATTACTTTTTATGTGTGATGGAAGGTCTGGGGACTTCCAGGAAGATGGCAGAGTGGGGAGCACAGAGAGAAAAGCTGCTCCAGGATTTGAGTCACACACTGGAGCACAGCAACATGGGAAAGTGAGGAAGGGGACAATAGGTTCATAGGATCTGGGAAGGATCTGAAGCAAGATTGGAGGCCCCAGGGAGAGGAAAGAGGGAGGCTTTAACAAAGAAGGCAGAGGTAGCAGGTGACACTTTGTCCCCTGACCTAGACTCACCTTGTGAGAGGGGCAGCTTGAACCTGCAGACACACAGCGACCCCAGAGGCCTCGCAGTCAGAAACCAGCCTGAACCCTAGCTTTAGTGGAACCGAAGGTTCAGGCTCACGGGGGTTATTCACTACCCTGCCGCAAAGCTGCGTCTGGCTTGCTGTGATGGATCGACTTGGATCTGGGTTCTGTCTGCCCTCGTTGTCTACCAGGGAGAGCAGAGACCTGCCCCAAAGTGCCTTTTTTTTCTTTTTGCGGTACTGGGGATCAAACTCAGGACCCTGCGCTTGCCAGGCAAGCACTTATTCTACTGAGCTATCTCCCTGGGCCCCATTTATTCTTTTTTTTTTTTTTAAGTTTATTTTATTTGCTTAAACCACATTGCATATTTGTTTGTGTTATGGCCGGCTCAGCCTTCCCTGGGGGTTTGGGGGTGGTGCAGCATGTGGTGCCTGGGGTCAAGCCACGGTCCCTGCAATGGCCTAAACTTCCCGATGCACATGCTTTAACCCGCTAAGCCATCTCACCAGCACCCCCGCTTATTCTTATTTTCTTCTTTTTTCTAATCTCTTTCTTTTCATTTCTTTTTGTTGTTGTTTTATTTTTTAATTATTCTTATTTTTATATGAGTATAAACACAGTTTTTAAGGGGTTTTTTGTTACTCTGTTTTGTTCTTATTTTTATTTCTTCTTTCTCTTTCCCTCCTATCTTCTTTATCAGTTTTCCAAAGTTCGTGTGATCTTACTTTGTCCCTCAGCCTTGCTTTTCTAATCTCATCCCCTTCTTCTACCTCTCTATTTATTTTATTTTATTTTTTTTTAGGGGGATGCTAGGGATCGAACCCAGGGCCTTGTACATACAATGCAAGAACTGTACCACGGAGCAGCACATTCTAGGCCCCTCCAAGTCCTTTTTTTTTTAATTTTATTTTAAAGAGTAAAAATAGCAGAAACAAAGATAGAAAAACAGTAACAAGGGGCTGGCGAGATAGCTCAGTGGTCTAAAGCACCTGCTTTGGCACCGCAGGGACCGCGGTTCGATCCCTGGCACCACATGCTGCACCTTCCCCACCCTCAGGGCAGGCTGAGCCAGCCACAACATAAACAAATAGGGCCGGCGAGATGGTTCAGTGGTCTAAAGCGCCTGCTTAGGAGGGCTCAGGCAACTGCGGGGACTGCAGTTCGATCCCCGGCACCACATGCTGCGCCAGCGCCACCACCAGGGCAGGCTGAGCCAGCCACAAAATGAATAAATAAAGAAACAAACACAACAAGCAAACGAATAAATAAATAAATAAATTTTAAAAAAAAAATAAACAAATAAATAAAGTTAAAAAGAAAGAAAAAGAAAAACAGTAACAAGCAAGAATACATACAGTCCAAGGCCTTTTACATGTGTCCCTTAAGGGTAAAATTGCTAAACTGAGGGCTAAGATGCTGTGTACAATTTTCTTGCTCATTTGAGATTTTGTTATATAACCACAAATCTGGTTGATACAATTAAAAGTGGCAGATTAATAGCCACCTTGTTTTGTCTTGTTTTTTTTTTTTTTTTTTTTTTTTTTTGAGACAAGTTATCACTATGCAGTTTAGGCTAACCTGGAACTCACTTTGTAGCCCATGCTGGCCTAGAACTCACAGTGCTATTCTTCCTTCAGCCTCTTGAGTGCTGGGGTTGCCCATGTATGCTAGTATGCCTGGCTCCGTTGGTCATTTTGTAGGCTGTGCTTCATGCTGTTGCTCTTTGTGCCACTTTAAGATGACAAAATTGTTTTAATCAGTTATCTTTCATGGTATATTGATAATGCCTAAGTATTATGGTTTATGTCTAGTTGCCCCCACAAAGCCTTATGTAGTCATGGATTATGGGTGTGAGTGCTGTACTTGGCCTGGGGCAGACAGCCTGAGTGCAACATCAGGTAGACAGACTGGTTCTCTGTGAACATATTGTTGCCACTGCTCCTGCCCATTTATTCTTGCTGTTCTGCTGTTTTCTACCACCATGGACTGCTGCCCTCTGCCGCATACCACTCTGCCTTGGAGCCAACTGAGTATGGACTGAAACCTCCTCCACTAACTGTGAGTTAAATAAACCTTTTCTTCCTTAATTTAGGGTGTTGGGTATTTTATCCCAGCAATGAGAGAAAAGTAACCGAGATACTAAGGGTCATAAAAAATATAATAGATCAATGCCAAGGAATCAGGCTGGATCAAGTAAGCAGCAATTTCTCATCCCCAACAAACTGAAGAGGTAGGATCTTGCAACAGACTTAAAACCCAAAAGCCAGCAACACATAGATGACATCTCTGAAAGTAGTCATCTCCTAAGGGTTCTAAATGCTAGCAATAAAACTTCTTGTCATAGGCAATTTACAAGTATCAACCCAGGAGGCCAGGTGTGGTGGTGCATGTCTGTAATCCAGTACTTAAGAGGCTGAAGCAGGAGGATCACTGTGAGTTCCAGACCAACCTGGGCTACAAAGTAAACTCAAGGCCAGCCTGAACAGCGTAATGAGACCCTGTCAAAAAAAAAAAAAAAAAAAAAAAAAAAAAAACAAAAAAAAAAAAAAAAAAAAAAAAAAAAAAAAAAAAAAAAAAAAAAAAAAAAAAAAAAACCAAGAATTAAACTAAGGAAAGAAAGAAAGAAATCAGAAGTCACTTAAACAAGATACAACCCCAGATTTCCAGTTCACCAAGGGCAAAACTCAGGGGGCAATAAGGTGGAACAATCTATAAATCACCCACCTGGACTCTCTAAGATGGCAACTGCTGAAGTGACAAAGCAGGTGAATGAAGCTCTAGAAAAAATTAAATCAAAAATAATTTCTCTGATAAATACAGAAGATGGTAACCATAATGAAAGACATACTTAGTGATTCTAGAGCAGGTATATATATTTTAATGTATTTGGTACAGGATCTATAGGGTCTCACTACATAGATTGGACTCATAGTGATTGTCCTGTTTTCAGCCTCCAAAGTACTGGGATTACAGGCACACACCACCACACACAGTCTCAATCACTGTCTCCGTACACCCTGGAGGCGGGGCCAGCACAGCACACTGGGGATCAAATCCCACTGCTGCACTCTGCCTAAGCAGGTGCTTTAGTCTGCTGAGCTATCTGGCCAGCCCAAATTTTAAAAAATAGAGGAACTGGCTGGATATGGTGGCGTATACCTGTAATTCCAGCATTTGGGAGGCTGAGGCAGGAGGATCAGTGCAAGTTCAAGACCAACCTTGGCTACAAAAGTGAGCTCAAGGCCAGCCTGACTGGCATAATAAGACCCTGTCTCAAAAAGACAAAAAAAAAAAAAAAAAAAAAAAAAAAAAAAAAAAAAAAAAAAAAAAAAAAAAAAAAAAAAAAAAAAAAAAAAAAAAAAAAAAAAAAAAAAAAAAAAAAAAAAAAAAAAAAAAAAAAAAAAAAAAAAAAAAAAAAAAAAAAA
>PVKN010045050.1:0-10000 GCA_004027915.1 Capromys pilorides
TATCTATTAATATAAACAGATTTGATGATGAAAATATGTAATACAACCATTGTTAAATTTTTCTTGTTTTGAAAATCCTGTACTATATGTACTCTTGCTTGTTACTGTTTTCCTATTTTTGTTTCTGCTATTTTTACTGTTTAAAATAAAAAGTAAAAAAAAAAAAATAAAAAATAAGTAAGAAAATAAAAAAAAATTAATACAATACATGGGCCTTATTTGAGCCATGATTTACACAAATTAGCTTCTCTATCCATAAGGTCCATTTATGGATTCAACTAGCCACAGTTCAAAGTTCTTTAAGGGGCCTGAAAGATAGCTCAGCTGATTAAAGAGCCTGCTTAGGCAGATGTAGCGACTGACTGGGGTTCAATCCCATGGGTGCTGTGCTGGCCCCAATTCCACCCTGCCCCTGCCATCCCACCCCTTCCCCATGGGGTGCACTGAGACTGGCAATGGTGGTATGCACCTATAATTCCAGCACTTAAGAGGCTGTAAACAGGAACATCACTATGAGTGCCATTTACCTAATAGACCCTGTAGACTTTCTACTAAATACACTAAGAAAATAATTAAATAGTATCTTCAGAAGAGGTAGCAAGATAGCTCAGTGGTCTAAAGCACCTGCTTAGACAAGGTTAGGCAGGTACAGGGGACTGGGGTTTGATCCCTGGTACCAAATGGCCCTGTAGTCCCACCCTCAATGTGGGCTGAACCACTCCCCCCCGCTTCCCCCCCCCACCCCCCCGCGTGCCAAATAAAAGTCTCTTTAAAAAAATCTCACTTTGCCTTAACTTTATGGAGCACCCCTGCTCTCAGTTATCAGCCAGACTCACATTTGACTCAACCTGCTCTCCAGCCTTGTCTCAGCCTGGCCACTTACTGGCACACAGAGGCTGCAGGGAGGACCTGGGATAGAGCCTGGCAGTGGAGGGAAGATGAGATAGCAGGCTTCTGTGCTGGCCCAGCGAGGGGCTCCCTGGTGGCTGCTGAAAATTGAGGACCATCCCTGGATCAGGAAGCAAGTGTGGCAACCTGGGGACAGGCCTGATGGTACTTGAACATGGGACCCACCCCATGCCTAGAAGTCCTCACTGTGCTCTTGGTACCTTTTCCTGCTTCCCCAGGCTGCAGAAGGCCAAAGCCTCAGACACTTGGCCTTGGGCAGGGGTGGAGGGAGTTGTTGCAGTATTAAGGCCCCAAGGTGTCATGGTAACACTAGAACCCTGTCTTCTGGGACAGTGTAGAACCAGACCCCAGGCCTGAGACTGCCTAACTCAGGAGAGGCACATGGCTCAGAGGAGTACACTGCCAGCCCTACATGGTGCAGGTGGGAGGACCCGGGCACAGCTGACACAGGCATGCCTGCTGGAGGATCCTCACACCGTGGCCCCTGCTGGAAGCCTGACTACCACAGGTCAGGTGAGCCCAGCCTGCCTGGCTCTCAGCTGCATCTGGCTCTAGGCTAGTTCAGAACAGAACAGGGTCAGTTCTGCCAGGTGAGGATGCCTGGTGTTCTGCTGTGGGAACTCTGGGGTCAGAAGACTTTTGGGGACTGCCTAGGAGGGCTGGGTGGATCGAGGTTAGTTTTTTCATAAGTTAAATTACTTTTGTGAGTAAAAATGTAGCTAAGTAATATAGTACTTAATAAACTATTACTACTAAAACTCTGCACTGGACATGTACATTCAGTAAACAATATTATCTAACAATTATTTACATAACATTTACATTGTGTTAGCTATGTGTAATAAAAAATAGGATTTAAAGTGTATGGGAAGACATGCACAGATTCTGTGTAGTTATATACCAGTTTCTATGATGGACTTAAACACCTGTAGGTTGCTGTCTATAGAGGATGAGCACCAGAGCCCCCTTCCCAGATGCCGACAGGTGATTATGTGCGCACATGTACAAAGCACTGAAGGGTGAGCTAATGGTGAAAGGTTATTCAATTTAGTTATGATAATGATATGGTAGTTATGCTTTTAATGATGTCTTTAGCATCTAGAGATGCCTGTTAATATATTCACAGATAACTAGTATTTCTTATAAAATACTGTAGCAAAAATAGGGAGGGGTTAGTGAATCAACAAAATAAAACAATACAAGGAACTGCTGAAGGTGGGTGGGCATGAATATAAGGAAGTTTATTATATGTGTCTCTTTTCTACTTGCTTGGAAAATTCCATAATATTTTTTTCCATAATATTTTTAAAAGAGAATTCTTTTCCTGGTAGAAATGGAAAACAGGAGTGGGAAAATATTATTGAAGCTGATAGAAAGAACAGGATCTTAGGGCCTTGATCTCTGCCACTAAAAAAATACTAAAATATGAACTTGTTTTTGAACAGTGACAAAGTTTTATTCATCATTCTAATGCTATAGTGTTAAATAAATGCTCCCTAGGTTTTATCCACATATTTTCTGTCTTTGAAAATATGAACATATATGATTTCACATCTTCATAAGTTGACCCTTGACAAAATGTCCTAGGGATACCCCATGTCCTAAATTCTATTTTGCCTCATTCTAGCATTGGTCCTAAAAACTGTCTTCTGTTCAGTGTTTATATGACATATCTATATATCTTTTTCTGCTCTTTTGCCTTCAGCCTATTTGTGTGTAAAGTACGTTTTTTGAAAATGCCTTTTGTATCCAGTTGAATAATCCCTATTAGTATTTAATCCATTTATAGTTAATAGTTGGGTTTAGTCTATCATTTTGCTATTTTCTGTTTTCTATTTGTTTTCCCTGTTATTTGATTTTGTTCTTAACACAAAGACTACCTAGCTAGGAAAGAGGCTCTCCCAGTAAGGGTAGATGCAGACA
Source organism: Capromys pilorides (assembly GCA_004027915.1). Taxonomy (NCBI): domain Eukaryota; kingdom Metazoa; phylum Chordata; class Mammalia; order Rodentia; family Capromyidae; genus Capromys; species Capromys pilorides. The sequence continues at coordinate 2,833 of PVKN010045050.1, forward strand.
TCCAGGGAGCATCATTATACCAAAAAATAGAAAGCCCTGCTTCCCTGGGGCACAAATCCAATATAAGACACCCTAGAGTAGTGTCATACCAGCCCTGCCCATTTTTATCTGAACTTCACAGATAAGGCCACCACTGCCTACCACCAGATGGTTCTTGACCTACCTGAGAAATAAATAAATGTCTTTAACTATAAGATATTGTTAGTTAAAGCCAGTGGTACTTAGGGTTATATTACTTCCTAGGCCCAGGATTTGAGGACCACAATCAGTTACATACAACCTGGTACACAGTCTGTGGTCAGTAAATCACACCTGCCTTCCCACTCTACCTGCATCCCAGGGTTATTCCATGAGTCAGTGTCCTTGCTTTGCATTCTGCTCCTGTCTAGCTATCCTGGTCCTCATCCAGAATGGGAGCCCTGTCTCACCATTTGGCTGAGTCATAAGGTGGCCAGCTGTCCTCCGTTCCTGCCCAACCTTTCCTCTTGGGTACAACACCTTAAATATCTGCTTGCTCCTACAGATTCTACCCCTACAGTGCTAGGTCAATCTTATGTACCAAGCTGGTCATATGGGAGTTAAAAGCTCTTCCTTTGCCCACTCTGTGTTGCCTCATGCAAAATTTTTGTGCTCTAACAGCTCAGTCAAACCATGCCCTTAAGAACTATCCTCAGCTCTGGGAGCCACAATAACCTGTGGATTGGAGAATTAACTTCTTAAGATGTAGATTCAGATAATAAAGGTTGTAGAAAATGTAATATAAAAAATAGTCGAGCGAGTTAGGAATGTTTGGCTTGCAATGGAGATGATTTAGGAGATGACGACTGTGCACAAACCTTTGGCATACCAGCCTGGAAAACAGGAAATGGATTTATTCTGTGTAACCACAAGGCAAGAGTTAAAACCATGTGTGTTCTGTTGCCTTGGAAGATATATAGAATTCTTTCCTATCCCAAAGGCACTCCCACCTGCCCTCAAGAGCTGTGCTTGTGGAGACTCTGGGCACCAGCAAGGTCACATGGCTGGTCTTGTGGGATGTGTTGCAGGGCGCCTTGCACTTGCCAGATGATCTGCAGAGGCTTTGCCTTCACTGGGTGAGAGGTTACCCTGGTGCCTCAGACGATGCTGCTCAATGGGTCTGGATTTAGATTTTTTAAAAATCATAATGGGCCACAAAGGATTTTAAAGAGGGAAAAGGAGATCTTGATTGTTTTTTTAACCAGGATTGGTAACTTATTACATATAAGCCAAAGAGACATGAAGAATAAGCCAGCTTGGGGACTTGAACTTCTCTGTCCCACTGGCTGGATTTTCCGGCATCTCTGCCTTGCGCCCCTTTCTCTGGAATCCCTGTGATGTTGCTCCCCAATTGGGCTCCCTGGAGCTGTTGTTTCCCTTAGCACAGCTCAGCCTTCTAAGCTGCCTCTGCCCTGAACAGTGTTGGAGGCTTCTTTTCTATAGCACACAGAAGAGAGGCTGCGGGTGAGGGGATCTAATTACCAAAACAAAGTTTCTGGAGCTCCAGGCTGAATCTCCCAACCATGCCTGCTCACCACTGTCACAGCCAGTTCTCACTTCCCAGAATGTGTGTCTGTCTATTTGGGTTGGGCAGCAACGAAAGTGAACCTAGGGCCTTTGCACTAAGCTACATTCCCAACTCTTTAAACACATTTTACTTTGGTACTAAATTGAGAAGCTTCCCAGGCTGGGCTCAACCTTGTAATCCTTTTGCATCCAACTCCCAGAGTGCTGAGACTACTGGATGCACCACCAAGCCCAGCTAGCAATCTACCTCTTGGCTGAGAATCTCTAGATGTGCTTCATTTCATAGTTTCTTCTCCACTGCCCTATCAGTCTGAAGGCCCTAGCTGAGCACCCATTTTGGAGAGTCCAGTGCATATTTACCCACAGAACATCACAGGACAGTAAGTTACAGTGTGGATCCTCCAGTTAAAAAGCAAGTGCCCAAACTGTGCCATTCATATTAAAAAGTCAGGATTTGTAGGGATCCATAGAGAAGGAATGGATTAGGAGCAAGAAAATGAATGTTAACCCCAGGCCCCTTGTGAAGCGTGTACCTGGCTATTCCACTTACTCTATTCTCAGAATCATTGGGGTGTAGATATTCTTAGCTGAAGTGAAACATGACAGCTCAGCTGCCATGGCAACACAGTTATAAATTCTGTTTTGGCAATGAGTTTTCACTTCAGAAGGCATTCTAGGATTTCTCCTTCAACCCACAAGTGTAGAATTTCCTAAAACATAACAGAAGAAAATAACAAGCTCATTTCTATTCAAAAGCAGTTTCTAGCTACCAGTACAATACTTTGTCTTAAACCACACAGTACGGCAAGGTGACTTAAAGACAGAATTGTAAATATGAAATGCCCTATGTTCTGTCTCCTTTGCAGCTTTCTGGGAGAGTTAGAAGGTTCTAAAAGCTTGGCTTCATTGAGAAGGTTGCACAGCCCATGCTAACGTTGCTAGGTACTCAAGACAGAAATCAAGGCCGCTTTATTCTAAAGCATCTAAAACCAGCCTCCTTCAAAGCACAAAATTGGTCTCACAAGTGAATGTCACCAAAACTAATGTTGCACTAATCCACACTGTAACTCTTTCTTGGTCATGTTCTGTGTATGAACATGTGAGACTCTTCAAATTAGTTGGTCGTCTTGGAGAAGAGTGAAGAATCTAAGCACATGAGAGTAGCTGTAGTCTCCAGGTTTTATTGTAAAACATATATATTCCACGAGAGCTGAGGCATATGAACTGCTGGCTTTAGGTATCTTTATCAACATTTGGAAAGACATTCATAGCCGAGGGGCTTGTGTCCAAGGACTATGCTTGGAGCATTGGTACCGACTTGTAAAGGACAGATGAATGTTCACTGGGTAGCAGTTTCCTGATGTGAAACCAAGGTAGTGGGTGAAAAGCATGGATGTCAACACAGATGCAGGCTTCACAGTGCCTAACATAACAAGTATACGAGTGATTGTGGCACATACCCTAATGGTGACCCATACCCCATGGGTGGCCTGTCTGCAGGCCTCTTAACAAATATGTCATCATTGGTTTTAAATCTTGCCTCTGAAGGATAAGTGCAAACAGAGTGGTTCCAAGAGAGATGGGAGGCAAAAAGTGATATATTTTATGGCTAAAAGATCTGAAGATGCCATGGGAGACAGGCCTAGGGCAGGGACTACCTCAGCTGGTAGAGGAGGGGTGGTAGGATGATTATGCCAGGGGGAGCATCAGAAGAGAGTCAGAAATAATGCTTGGAGTATATTCAGAGAATGACAACAGTGGTGCAGGGCAGCTATGACCTCAGTATTTGTGAAGAAGTAATGATTCCAAAGAGGCAGAGCCACTTTAGAGCCACCTATCTCCTGTTGGTTTCTAGTGGCCTTTAAAGGTGTCTGAGCAGAGACGTGATGTAATGCAAGTGGGAACATCACCCAGATTATTTTCCCTTCCAGAAGATTAAATTTACAGATGGTGGCCTGTGGGGAGTCTGTGAAAGGTGGTTCCAATCTGGTTTTGTCTAACCAGTCTCTTGCCTGTGTTCCAAAGCCTTCAAACTATCCAGATGGTCTGCTTCCCCCAAATGACTTTTAAAAATAAGCAATTTCTGCTTCAATTTCATCAAGGGATTGTCTTTGTTATCTCACTCATGAAGAAGCGAGGGAAGGAAAGGATGCCATAATTTGTATATTGAACATTTGGCAAGTATCATAATGAGGGGATGCTTTTCTGAGTCCAGAAGGCCCCAGGCTCCCTTTCTTGGCTATAAACTGGCATTTGGGGAAGCTCTTTTTCTGCACATTCCAAACTTTGCAGCACAACAACAAAGTCAGCATTTTCTGTCTGACTGAGCCAAAGGGAAGAGGTTAGAAGCTGAAGCTCATTAGGATTCAGACAACCGCTCATCTGACTCCTCCTCTGTATCACATCCTGGGATAACAAACATTCCCACTGCAGGCACAGAGAGGGTGGTGGGTGAGGACATTATGGAGCAGTGGAAGAGGAGAGGGCAAAAAATCTTCAGGAACAGAGTGACAGCTTCTCCTGTGGCCTTCCAGGGACCAGACTCTTGCCAGCCTCCTTTTCAATCCACACAGACCATCACCAATGGCTCCAGGTCAGGAGAACAGGCTCCCAAAGATGCACAGCTGCTGAGACATACAGAGCTCTGGGTGAGCTTGAGCTCAGCAGCTGTGCTTCCAAAGCAGCTCATGACGCAAAGAAGCAAAGAGGGAGCACTAGGAGGAGACTCGGAGCCCAGCGGGGAGCAGCTTCTGAGCCCCAGGCCAGGCAAATCCTCCAGGGTCTAGAAGGAGGTGGGGGAACCAGCCTGAGCATAGCGAGAGGCAATCTGTGCCCCGAAGTTGGGTTATGTTGTGTGCTATGGGCAGCAACTCAGTGCCTCTGGAAGCAAGCGAAGAACCACCTGGAAGAGAAAGTCTGTTTTTGAGAAAGCAGAGGCTGAGTGGGTGCTCGGAGGGACTTGTGAGGTGTGGAGGTGCCCAGGGAGTTTGGGATGGGGCCTGGGAGGGGGCCAGTGATGATGACAGTGCAACAGCCTGAATGCTCTTAAATGTGCAGCTAATGTGTAAGACGTCCTTAACCATGGTTAAGATGGTCTGTATATTTTAACCACAATACAAAATAGTGTTAGTTTACAAGACTTCTGGAGACTGGGTGCACAACAGTACAAGTGTGCTTAACACTGAACTGTGCACTTAAAATGCTGAAAATGCTAATATTCTATTTATTTTACCACAATATAAAAAATCATAAACTAAAAGATAAGGCCTGGTTTTTCCACTGGTCAGTGCAGGCTGGGAGGGGGAAGGGCTTCCTGGTTCCCATTCAGCTCCAGGGCTCTGGGCCTGGGGCAGACTGTACAGCAGACAGACAGACACAGGCTGCCTGCAACAGGAGCACAGCACTGAGGTGGCTATGGCCCAGAAGAAGTATAAAGTTCATGAGTCCAAAGATTGCCTCCTCCCAGACTACCACAGAATTTGATGTTCATTAAGTCTGAGTTTTTAAAAGCTCGGATTGACATCCTCCCTCACTAAGTTGCCTCCTTAATTCATTTTAAATTGAATCCCCAGACTGCTCACAAGTAGGATTATAGAAGATGAGAAACCAGTCATCTGGAATGGTGCTTTTAAGCTTTATTTTTCTGATGACTGAAACCACTGTGTCCCAAGAAAATATCATCTGTACTTTGCCCATGTTTTTCTTGAGAGGGGCTAAGAGGGGTGTTACTGAGGAGGATGCCCTTGTGTGTGCTGCCAGGACCTGGTGAGCGGTGAGACCCCTGGGGCTGCCTGGCTCCTGTGCCCCTGGCTTGCATACTACATTGCCTTATTTAAGATCTCCAGTGCTCCCATAGGTACCCAGCCTACCAAGCATGGGAACATAATCTTTTAAGACAGATGGTCTGATTTCCAACTTAAAGCCCATCTCTTATCACAAGGCTTCAGGCATGTGATTTCAGCTCATACAGCTTCATTTTTATAATCTATAAAGTAGGGGGAGAAGCAAAACTGCCATATGGATTCAATACCAAAATTTAATAGAATATTTCCCAAACTCCTAACACTGTACCTAGTACACTAAATGCTCAATAATAGTATTTTTGAACACCAGAGTGCAGGAAGGGGTCCCAAGTCTAGGGAGCTTTCTGCCCTAAGTAGATATTACACCTTTCCAGAGCTCCAGCCAGCTCCAAACTGTCTGCACTTCATGTCCCAAAGCCTCAAAGTGCTTAGCAACTGCTCCTTTCTCACTTGACAGAACACAATCCTGTAAACCCTTCCAGAACCACTGGATGGAATTTGTGACTTGTGGCTGGGAAACTTTGATTCCACTTGTCGTGAGGCTCTAAGCCACTGCCCATCCCCAGTGTTTTCTGAGCAAAGCTTTTTCTTACTTAAAATGGCAATTGTAAAGTTTCTGTGATCACCACAGGATGAGGACTTAATCACAGCACATGTCCCCAGGAACTGAATACCAGCCTGGTGGAGCATCAGGCTCGTGCTGAGCAGGTAGAGATGGAGTAAGAAGTGTTAAGGCAACAAGTGGAAGCTACAGAAGTACAAGTATAAGCCTGCAAAAATTGAAACTCTAAAAGGACGCCTCCTGTCTCATCACACAAGACAAGCACATATGAGGACACCATCTGTGGAAAATGTCAGCCCTACACACAGTCCTGAGCCCCTCCACAGTGACAATCATGCTAACTGTGAAGACCATACTGGTCCCATACACACAAATGCCCAGATCTGTCAAAAATAGTTAAGTGAGGTTTCTTTTTCATGAATGGTGTTATACTATATGGCTTAAAACTCAGTAGGTTTGGTTTTGTTTTTCATTTGGTAATGTGTGTGGAGATCCTTCCCTTTCATATTTTTGATTGCACACAATATTACACAGAGTCAATGAGCTGTAGGGTGTTTTTTTTTTTTTTTTTTTTTCAGTACTGAGGGTTGAACTCAGGACCTTGAGCTTGCCAGGCGAGCATTTATTCTACTGCGCTATCTCACAGGCCTTTGAGCTATAGGTTATTTATTGATCTGCTTCTTTTATTTTATTTTTTTGAGATAGGATCTTGCTATGTGTTCTAGGACAGTCTTGAAGTCTTGAACTCACTATGTAACCCAAACTGTCCTGGGACTTACGGTAATCCTCCATCCTCAGCCTCCCAAATATGGGGATTATAGGCATGTGCCACCATGCCTGACCACAAATTGTTCACTTACTGATGGGTATTAAAATCATTTCCTACTTTTTTTGGTCCACAGTGAACATCTTTGTTCATCTCCCTTATGAACATTTGTGCATATTTTTCCTACAAAGATAATGAGAAGACAGAAAAACACAACTTTTATAGGTTAAATCCATAATGAAACATAAAATTTTATGGCTTTATTTCCTGACCAGGAATAAAATAAAGATAGCTTTAAAACTCTTACGTTTTAGGTTTTATCTTTATTTTATCTTTGTTTTATCTTTATTTTAATCAAGTATGTTTTTTAAGAAAAAATAGGGAGACTGCTTAGAAGTAAGGAAGTAATACTTAAAATTAATTTTTTAAGTATCACTTTTTGCTGTTTTTTCTTTTTTTTTTTTTTTTGAAACTGGGGATTGAACTCAGGAC
>PVKN010045053.1:0-10680 GCA_004027915.1 Capromys pilorides
AGGTATGAGTACAGCTCTGAAACTTGTTCTTACCGCATTAGGCCATTTAAAGCTTTAGTGGGAAGCTACCATGATCAATTAGCATTTTAAAAACAGCCCTTGAACAGTGATCTGCAGACCAAGTAATGAAAACCCATCCTAGACCTGAGGGAGCAAGTAAGAATTTGGCCATATTCTGGGAGGGAAAAGCAGGGGCCCCAGGCTAACTCAACAACGCTTAGAGTGTGTGTGGGGGTGGGGGTGGGGGTGGGGGCGGCCCAGAGGCACAGCCCCTGCCTGGCAAGGGTGAGGTCCTGAGTTCAACCCTGGACAGTCAACCAAAAGCAAACGCTTAGAATTGTTTTCAAAAAAGGTCAAATATTACCCATAATGTAGAAAACTTTACCAAGTGATGTATTCTAATGTCAACTTCTGATTGATGTACTCAAGGAAGGAAGAGTCCTATATAATGGGATGGTATGAAGTGGAAAGTAGCGAAGATAAATTTATCAGAGGAAAAATAAGTGTGAGTAAAACTTTAAAGGAAAGATGATAGATTCATTGTTGACTCACTGCAGGCCCCGTCCCTGAGGCACCCCCAAGTGAGGCCCAGGGCGCCCAGAAGGTTGGGTACTGACTTGGTCACCAGGTTAGAAACCATTGAATCAGGGTTTAGATGAAGCCACATGAGATGAAAACTTAGGAGGACATGGGGTGAAAACCTTCCACGCTCCAAGTGGGGTGCTCACCTGGTCTCACGGCGGAAATGCTGCCCGCGCGTCAATGGTAAGGCTCTCCCGCTCTCGCTTCTATTCTGGGTCTCTGTCTGAGGTACAGCGCGACTATTACAGCCGTCACCAGGACTCAGTGCCGCAGGACTCAGCACCCAGCACCCGGCTTCTCTCTGCCTCCTGCACGGTCGTACCACCTGTTCCCACAGGTCTCAAAGGTATATTTCTACTCCAAGAGTTTTCTATTCTTTCAAGGGTGCCCTGCTTGATATATCCAATACAGTATATGTACAGGACCATGGTTCACAAACTCCATTCTTTCCACAATTCTATTTTTTTGTTTGTTTCTTGTATTTTAGGGAAGGATCTACAGGGTGTTCAGGGTCTCACTACTAGTTTGGACTTAGTGATCTGCTTGTTTGTAGCCTCCCAAGAGCTGGGATTACAGGTGCTCGCCACCATGCGCAGTCTCCATTGCTATCTCAGCCTGCCCCAGGGGCAGGGCCGGCACTGCAGGCCCCGGACTCGAACCCTCAGCCCCTGCTCTTTCCATAATTCTAGTCACAAACCAAATTGGATAGGAACCAAATCAAATTGAATGACTAGGTTTAACACTGACCATATGGAAAAATTTGATTCAGTTCTTATATATGTATAGTGTGCATATGTTTATGTGCATGTATGTCTAATATGTAGATGCAAATACAGTTTGTTTTATACTCTGTGTAGCATGTATATTAGGCCAGTTTTAAATATATGACATATGCTATCGGCGTTTTCTGCTACAGCGATTTTGATGATCACAAACGTTTCTGAGGAAGATGGACACGCCCCTACAAGCTCATCATCACTGAAAACCGGCTGCTCCCCAGTCTTCCTCACTTGAAAGTGTCTTCTTTTATTCCTTCATCTCCTTCCCCTCTCCGTTTGTTCTAGATCTTGGCGTATCACAGAAAGACAACCAACCCTCAGTCCGACTGTGAACCTGCATTTCCGGTTTCCACTTCTCTCCCTTGGTCCCTCAAAACATTCTTTTTGGGTGAGGGCCAATGCAGCCCACCCTGAGGGCAGGGCTAGAAGGCATGTGTGAGAAAAGATGACAAATCAAATAGGTGACTGGCAAAATAGGTGTTAGACACAGGCTAAAAACCAGACTTCGGCAGAATCAGCCTCTTTCTGCGACACAGATTCTAAGACTTTAAACTTCCAGTGAGGGAGCTGAAAATTCATTTGTTAATGTGGGCACAGAGATGAGAAGGAGAGAAGAAAAATGCACAACATCTACCGAGCAGATTGGAAGAGAATCGACTACAGGACGGAGGCCGCCCCAGAGGACCCCGCCGAGACGGAAGACCCCAGAGTGAAAGCACTAGCCTCTGAGAAGACGTCATAACCCAGGTGGTCACTCAGGCAAAACCTGGAGGAAACGTGCTACACTGATTTTAGATTTCTTTTCTATCTTAAGTGATACCACAGCGGGTCTCTCTCTCCTAAAGAAAAAGCAAAATTAGTAAAACAGGCTGTCCTCAAATCAGATCACATGAGACAGCCTAACGGCAGCACAGGCAGTACCTGTGCCGTTAGACCGCCGAAATGCCGTGTGTGCATTCTTGATCTTTCTGCCAATGTCTGAATAGCTGCTCGAGACAATAAAATAACAAGTCAATAGCATGTCAGACTCAAACTTTCCTTAGACTGTGCTGCTATCCTCTCTATAAAAAGTCCTGACTGTCCCCTCTTGGTGACAATCTCTGTTGTCTCTATGCATAATTACCCTGCTGATGTTATTATTTGGCCCATGAATACTTAACCGTTTCTTTGACCGTGTCTCCTCCAGACTCTAAGCTGTTCACCTACCCAAGATGAAAGTGCCTGGTGTCTGTCTAGGGAGCACCTTTAGCTGGAAACTCTGCAGAGGATTTCTGACTTCTGGTCAACAATTATGACCCCTTTCGGCCTGAAGAAGCCAGAGCGGTCTTCGCCCACTGTTCCCTTCCAGCAGTTCAGGTTACCTCTTCAGTGGGGGTGGTGTTGCAGGCAGCTTAGTTGGATGGAAATATCATAGGCAGTCAGACAGGGCTAGGCCTTCAAAGGACCCAGTGTGGAAGGCAAGACACTTTGCAACTGTGGGAGAGACAGGCACTTCAGCTGCAGGCTGGACCTCAAGACAAAAGATTAAGCAAACACCCCCACGTGCCTCCCTAGGGATGGATACCAGGGACTGATATTCTAAGCGGGTATCAATCACCTTGGAAAAGCCAGGAAGAGACACTAAGGGACTTCCTTACAGGAAGAGCCCTGTGGCCTTCATGCCCCACTTGCTATGTGACTTGTTTCCCCCTTTGGTTCTGGGTTTAATCCATTTTACCTGAACAACTGTACTTGTAATCTTTTTGGTTGCTCTAGTTTTGTCTCACCTCGTGCCCACCGAGCAAGCTCCCATGTTTCTTACCCTGGGTGCACCAGTGTCGTGGTTTTGCTGCATAAAAATCCCCAGGAGAGACAGGCTCCTTGGAAACCACTGGGGCCCTCTCCTGTCACTCTCTGGGATGGAAGATTTCTTTGTCCCCAATAAATATATTCTGCTCTTTAATAAATGCACCAATCTCTAAATCGTTATGAGTCTGTCTTCCATGACAGCAGCCTAGGGGCTGAGGTGAGAGGCTTCACTGGCTGAGAGCGGACAGGTGAAATAGGACAACAGCAAGGCCAGACGCGTACCTTGGAGAACGGATCTTCAAGACAAAAGAAAGAGAGGAGACGCAGAAGGGATTAAGACTTGGCCAGAATGCAAGGAGTAGCTGGTGGATCAGATGATGATCAGCTCAGGGAAGAAGTTCAAAAACTGAGAGGAAGAGCGCTGAAGGCTCAGAGCGACGGCCCGCCCCAAAGCGCCGCGTCGCCCTCGGAATCCTCCAGACCCAAGCATTAGCATGGGTTCCCCTCTGCCCCCACTGGCTTTTACAATTTCATCTTTTTCTTCAGTTACTCTCTAAGACTGTATTGAAGGAGGCTACTTCACACCCCAATAAATGCCTGCGTTGGTTATCATCAGTCCCTTGCTCTGATGGCAGCAAAAATTCTACCATAAAACATCTAGTAGTGAACTTGTGCATCAACTTCTCTACAGTGAAATCACCTCAGAATGTTGCATGGTCAGACATTATTTCAATCCAGTCCTTACTACATATGGAATAGCCTCAAATAACAAAGTGGCTAAACTTTGAGCCTGATCAATTTACATCCGTCTTAGTTATTTTTCTTGTTTCTGAGACAAAATTCCTGACACCTACAACTAAAGGAGACAGTGTTTCCTTAGCTCATGGCTTACAGAGATTTCAGTTCATAACCAGCTGGCTCCTGGGCAGGGTGGCATGGCGAACAGCGCCACAGAGGAAAAGCAGCTCATGGGGGGGTGGGGGCAGAAGGCAGCCAGGAAACAAGGGACACTCCCAGCCCTTTCTGTCCCTTAGCTCCCATCCAGGCCACTTGGTGTGGGCAGCAATCACATCCTTAATCCCGGTGCCCTTGGTCCTCACAAGGCGCCATGAGTCGCTTCTAGCATCGCGTGCTCCAGATGCAGCCACCTCTGAATAAGCTCCGCCTACGTCCACGTGCGGCTCTGGGAAGATGCATACACGCAAGCTACGGCACCATCTGCTGAACTAAAAACAGCGTCACACAGCCCTGGCAGTTTGCTTTCTAATCTTTCTATAATTTCACATCTTTTGCCACCGTTTATAAAAGTTTTTGCTGTCATTGAAGCTGAATTTTATAAAACATCCCTGTAAGATTAAAGGCAAATCAGACAAAGAGCACTGAATTCAAAGACAGCAGGCAGCAGGAAGAACAACACTGGGACCCGTACAGTATTTTGCTACTTGAACATCACATTTCTATCTGCTGGTTTATCAGATTCCTCTCATCGTGGTTAACTTGATTCTTGGTGGCTACCATTTCTTACTTTTCGCATTTTCCAGTGAACTAGCTAAGGCTTAGGGAAACTGTTATGGTTTGTACATAGGTGTCCCCCGCAAAGCCTCATGCAGTTATGGGGCGGCTTCTGGAATCTGTAATTGATTATTGTGGGGATGGGTGCTGCCCCTCCCCTGGGGCAGGTGATTTGCATTTCAGTGTAAGGGAGGAAGAGAAGTGAGCTGCTTGAGCTGCTGCTACCTCCCCACCAGTGCTGTTGCTCTTAGCTGCTGCCACGAAAGGTTGTTTTCTGCCCTGTGCCCCTCTGCCTTTGAGCCAGCTGAGTACGGACTGAAACCTCCAGTAACTGTGAGCCAAATTAACCTGTCTTTCCCTCATTCTGAGTGTCGGGTGTTTGTCCCAGCAGCAAGAGAAGAGTAACTGAGACAGAGACGCAGCAGGTACGCAATTCAAAACTCAAACGAGGTCTACTTGACACTCTGCCAGTGCTGGCTTCAGCGTTAAAAATTATGTGAGTAATCTTAACAAAACTAGAGTAACACACTACTGGTAGGAACAAGCATAGCAAGCTTGCTCGGATGAGGCGCATTGCTTGGAGCTCCGCCCACCTCGTCCCCTGCCATCACCTGTCAAGCTATGAGGCAGCTCCAGTCCCTGCACCCAGTACCGTACAAGCAAAAGCAAAGCTAGGAGATTGGCCAAGGAGCTCCGGAGCTTCAAAGCGAAGCTGAGCTCACTACTGAATCTTTGCTCCAATCACAGCAATCACTGAAACAGAGCTTTGGGCCAGCAAGATAGCTCAGTGGACTCAGCGCCTGCTCAGGCAAACACAGGGACCAGGCGTTCAACCCCCAGCACCACAGGCCACACCAGCCCCGGCCCCTGGCGTGCTGAGCCAGCCACCAGAACCAGGTATGGTGGCATACACTTGTAATCCAGTGCTGGGGAGGCTGAAAACAGGAGGATGACTATGAGTTTCGCAATGCATAGTGAGAGACCCTGTGCCAAATACCTTAAAAAATAGACAAATAAATAAAAGCTTTGGTTTTCAAATTAACTCATATTTTTAGTACGACTATCCAGTGTGGAGAAGGAAAATACGCCCTGCAATTGCTTCTAGGAAGTGAACTGGTACAACATATGTACATGACCTAAGGAAACAGTCTTCAACGTGTAACAGATTTAAAGTATCAGGATGACACGGGACCTTTGTGAGCAACGGTTCCATAGTGTAAGCTCCATATAACATTTAGTTATAAATGGCCTACCCACAGCAACATGCGAAAGGCGGGATTTGATGTAAGTTTGTTTCTCACTTGGCCTACAGGATTCTCTCACAGAGACCATTTGCTCAGACCTAACTAGAAACCTTCAAATTGGAAAACGAAGCTCGAAGAAGCTTCCTGGCCCTCTGCTAGTCATGAAATGCACACAAAAACAATGATAGACAAGGTGACGCTACCGTGAAGAAAATACGATGGTTTAGCTAATCTGACAACTGTCATTATTTACGTTATTACTAACATTCTAGGCTTGACTTCTCTCTAATCTTAGTGTTGAATTTATCTCTGGATGAACATAAGATAGTGTGTAAGTGCTCAACATTTATAAAACATTTTCACAGGAATTATCAGAATTTTAGGTATATTACAAGCAGCAGCCCAGAAGTAAATCTTTCAAATAACAGCACAACTTTTCAAATTCTCAATGTAAATACATGAAGAACAATACATGAAGAACAATAATGTAAATACATTTAGGACCAATACATTTAGGACCAACCTAAGCCAGACCTCATGAACACGTGCTTACTATAGAAAATGCCCTCGTTATGTCCACCTTGTAAAACCCAACACTAGGACATGAGCATAAATAATTATTTTCAGGCCAGCAAGACAGCTCAGTGAACTAAGTGTTTGCTTTGGCAAGCACAAGGACGAGGGTTCGATCCCCGGTCCCACATGCTATACTGGCCCTGCCCCTGGGGCTTGCTAAGTAGGCAACTGAGTCCGGGCATGGTGGCACATGCCTATAATCCCAGTGCTGGGGAGGCTGAAAACAAGAGGATCACTGTGAGTCCAAGCTGCATAGTGAGACCCTGTACCAAATACACAAATGAAAATAAATAAATAAATTAATTAATAATTTTTTTTCATCCTTACAGTGTTATTTTTGCCCTGCCCATATCTTAGAAGTTCATTTGAAAAGATATTTTCTGATGGAACATAATGATTGATACATACAAAGACTGACTTTAAAACACAACCCAAGTAACAGATTTCACCAAATGCTCTTGCCCTCCTAAAAGTTTCTGCTGGTTATTTTTTTGGTTTTGACCCTGTCCTCAGTTCTCCTTGGGGCTATGATTAGTAGCAACATCAACGTGGCTTGCTGCAAGTCACTAATGGCTGAAGGAGTAATTAAATGTCTGAAAAATAATACACATTCATACTTCTATCAGCAGACGATCGAAACAGTAAGATCACAGAGTGCCTTACTGAGGCACTACCCAACGCAGGAGGGAGTTTCACACTTATTGAGTTCTCTATGCGCAGAGGGGAAACGCGGTTGTGTTGTAGCCTATAAATACATCGCTAGGTCTAACAAGCAACAAGACATGCCACTCCAGAAAGTCAGACACTGCCATCTGTCATTTCAAACTTCTCTTCTCTTCCTGGGCCCAGGAAAATAGGGTTAGATTTCAAATGAAGTTATTTAAAGTAGACTCTGGTATACAGACGCTCACATCCTCCCCAGCTACATTTTGCTGAGAGACTCTCTGCAATCAATCTGACCACTTCAGCTTGACAGACAAGGCAGTCACGTAGGCAGCACGTAGGTCGAGAGCCTGTCACGACGCGTGGCTTCCCTGGTGACTACCTTCTGACTGACTTGAGTAGTGACGCTAATCAGGACAGGCTGGCCGGTTTCCCATGCATTCGCGGCCCACACGCCTGCTGTGGTGGTGGCTGCGCCCTGCGTGTGTATTTGAAAGGAGTTGTGCTGGGTTACGCTGTATAAAAGAAAGACGTCAAAATAGTTGTAAGGCGTTGGACAACAGTGCCCTCAGAGTTGGTCCTCAGCTTCCACGCTGGGGAGAAGAGGCGCCTGGCCCTTCCTGACAGCTATGGAAAGGAGGCGAGAGGATGGGGAGGCCCTGGGAGAAGCAGGCCCAGCCACTAGCACTTCCTGCAGAGGGGACTAAAATGTGTTTGACAAATGAATGGGCTTATGACACTAGCTGAGGTGAAATAAAAATGCTTGCAATTCCCTATGGATGCATGTGATCGTTAGGTATGCCTACAGCATGCTGGTAAAATTCGTTTAAAACAAGGGCAGGTAGGATAGAAATGGACCGTTTGATAACACTGATGTTACTTTTGACATTAGTTCTTTATTCTTAGTATAAACAAAAAATTAAGTTTGGAGATCTTAAAACTTTGGAAGTTGATTGCTCAGTCTGTACAGGTGCCGATGCGGAGAATCAGCCTGATCTTCAACAAACACGGTGAGAGCAGCAGTTAACATCACAGGGTTCGAAGTCAACCCACCTGATCTCAAGCCTGGGTTCCCCACGGACAAGCTGCTCGCCTTGGGACAGAGAGGTGCTTGCCGCCACACAGGTACTGGACCCTGTGCCGTGGGGATGACAGCGCTGTGCAATTCCCAAGACGATTCAAGTACTGGAAGACCTCATGTGGGGGAAGTCTTTCCAAAATGGCGGGGTAATGAAGACTTGCTCTAGATGCCCGGGATGAAAAGACAGTGCAATATAACTGAAAGCGTTTCATGCAAATAGAAGACCTCCTGAGTACTGGGTTCAGGGGCTTGGGGGCTTGCGGGAGAGCGCTGGACCAATATTCAGGCTCCCAACTTCATGCTCAACAGGCAGGCCCAGGGCTGTAGAGCTACATCCTCACCCCAGAGGTAGGGAGGGAGGGGGTTCCAGCATCCCATGTTCATTTTAAGTTTTGTTTCCATTCAATCATTCAGTAGTTTCATAATATTTAATAACAGCATTGTCTTAGTTACTCTTCTCTCATTGCTGGGACAAATACCCGACACCCAAGATGAAGAAAGGAAAGTTTCATTTAGCTCATAGTTTCTGGAGGTTTCAGTCCATACTCGGCTGGCTCCGAGGCAGAGGGGCACATGGCAGAGGGCAGCAGTTCATGGCGGCAGAACAGCAACCAATGGTGACAGAAGCAACGGAACAACCAGGGCAGCAGAGAGCAACAGCGTGAGTCTGTCTCTCTGTCTCTCTTTATATCACATTCAGGCTCTCTGCTTCAGCCTATCTGCCTCAGGCCACACTCATAATCCCAGAAGGACTCAGACCCATAATCTCATTAGTACGAAAACACCTAATCCCAGGGAATCATGAGTCAAGTTTCAAACTCTAGAAGTCCCCACCCCATGATTTTATGAGACTTTGGGGGGACAACTAGACATAAACCATACCAAGCATTAAGAAAATGACTACAGGCACAAGATCCCCATTCTGGATGGGAAGTAATCTGTCTGTTGTAATCACTTTCACATTTAATAACCACAAAATCCCTAGAAGGTGGACCAGGTTTACAGATTAAGAAATGAAATTACAATCAAATGGCATGGAGTGTCTGAGATTAAACAACTGATTATGAAACAACTGCTTTGCTGCTCAACCATCTAGCTTTAAACCCTATGCCCATGATCATAATCATGTTTTAAAAGCTTGTGGTAAATATCTAATTATCAGTAACATGTACTTTAAGTTATTCTAGCAAAGAAAAGTCGTTGACGTTGAAGGTTGGGAACCTCACAGAGAGAGACAGTTGTCAACGGAACATCACAGGAGCAGATGATGCAACCCCGATCTATCATATCCTGAGTTCCGTACTAGTTCTGCTTTCTAAATTACTTCTTTTTGTTCCCAAACTGTAAGCACTTGAATGACAAGGCTGACAAGAGTCCCAAGATCTGGGAGTTAAACGCCGTTTCGCAGGCTCCTTAATTGAGGTGCGCCCCTGAGCACGGATCGTGTCATGCAAGCCGCTGAAGCATAAATTAGTAGCCGGAAAACTGAGAGATTTGCACAATACGCAAACAGCTTCCTGCTGTTCTTCAGTGATTTTTTCAGCCATGGAGACAGGTAGTAATCTCAGGCAGTAGCCTGCCAAAACCGGAGCCTGAAGGAGCGTGAACAAATGGCACCACTGGGAAGAGCCCGGTCTGCGAGCGCGGCTGAACATGGGAGGTGCAAACTAACATCCAGGATTAACATCTCAGGGGCCCTGCCCTGGGTCAGCCCGTCTCTCTGTGATGCTTTATCCTCTCGATGGAAATAAAAACAGTGAACTCTTTTAAATATGCCCTATGGTCTGATTAAAGATTGAAAAGGGCTCTAAAAATCCACCATCCTCCCAGGGAAAAATGCTAAATATCATTATCATTATTACACCAAGTGCCATAATTTGGTCTCCTCAGATTCCCTTTTTATGTAGATGCCATCAAACTCTGACTTTTGACTTTTCCCCTCTCTGATCAAATCTCCAATGACAAAGCAAAGGCAAATGGTGAGGCAATTAGCCGGCAATGGAAGCAATTAATTCCTTTTTTGAGTGGAGACCTGGCTTCTGTGAACCAGTTTAACCAAAAATAATCAGTGACCTTTCCCTGCCCAGACCAGAGCAAACCTACTTGATATTTGTCACTGGTGATCCATCTGCCGCCTCGACATTAATGAGTGGCTTCACTGGACCTGTTTCTTTTATAAAATCCGCCCCCTCTTCTGGTCCATGGCTACATCTGCATCGGCTATTTTTGTGAATCCAATACAGTCCAAGGCCTCACCATGCACGTGGAAGTTGGAAACTCCTTCAGCGTGATGGTGATTTCTGATGTCCTCCAACCATTCTCACTCAAACCCTTTCCCTCTCCAAGCTGTAACAATGGCATCTTAGCCAAAATGAGTAAAAGATAACAACAGAGCTTCAATGGAAGTAGTCAGAAAACATAGCCTAGTTTATCCAGGGGTAAGTGCCACAGAGTC